>SNQN01010794.1:0-20824 GCA_008642245.1 Bassia scoparia | reverse complement strand
AAGAGATAAAACTGTGACCTGATACCACACAGGATTTCTTCTTAGATTAATTCGGATACCAGACCTAGTATAATCTAAGACCTCTTCCAAGTTCCTTTCGAACTTGAAAGCCTCTCAACCAACCCCTCTGTTGGTTGAGCACTCACTCTCTTGTAAGCTAAATTCTCTTACAAGCCWCTCTGGATTATCACTCAACCCAAAGCCCTCTTCAAGTAACAACTCTACTTGAARCAATTACAACTCGATTTGTAAAACTAAAAACTGTTTAGCAATATGTGTAGGAATAACTCAAATTCTTTTATGCTCAAGTGTATGTTCAACTGATTTGGTTTTATGTATTTATAGATCAATGTTAAGCGTAGAATGGAAGTAGTAAGTCCACTACACACGAAGTAGGAAGTCATGCCTTAGTGGGACTTGGCATGCACGTCCATTATTCACACGTCCTATTAATCAGTTAGAATATAGCAGTTTATTCCTAAGATTTCTCAACTAATTTTCTCCTTGATGATCAAGCCTTAGGTTAGAGCTTCTCACACGTTTTGTTTCCTTAATTTTCTCAAAATCAGTTAAACCATTTTTCTTTAAAAATATCTTTTTGCCGAAAAAATACTATTGTAAAATATAATAAGGTAAAATCCGATTTTCCATAAATAAATTCTAACAAGATAAAACTGGAAGGTTGTAAAATGATTTTATTCGAAAATCATTCACCTAGGATTTATTTATTGCTTAGAGATATCTTTTTAACACTTATCCTTAATTTATATCTTTTAATAAAATTCCTTTATTTAAATCGATTTTAATGCCTTATTTTTATTGAGCCTTATTCCGACACAAATGCTAAACTTACAATCAGCCTAAAATACATATATCCTAAACTTATTATACCCTGATACTTCTTATGTCGAATCACCAGTAAGTCTCGAATCTTKATTCTCCAAGGGACTCGAGTTCCTTGCACTTGAGTTTCTTCCTTGAACTCATCAGTCTTTATAATCACAGAAGCTCCCTTTCCACTCTTTGGATGATCCTTCATTAAGATTTTCAAGACAACTTTCCTGTAAATCACATCTAACACACACATCATTTATAAACACATGAGTTTGCTTTTGTTTGTTTATTCATTCATCAAAACTAGGGTTCAACAAATAATAATAATGACGATGATTTCTTATAAGTCTTTCAATCTTCTTTGTTGCTCGTAAACTTATGTTGGTTTTATAAGACTAACAAATAGCTCATTTGATGGTGTTTTGGAGCAGCAAGATTTTATTGTTCATTTGAGTTCAATCTTTTCAATTGAACAAATTTAGGGCATYYACATTAGTTGAAATCTCTAAGAGGTTAAAACTTTTGTCACATCARCTTCACACAAACCTCTCACATAACAAACYTTTCACTAACAATAGTTCAATTTTTTTTGGCGTTTGTTGATAGGACCCAATATATATCCATATTTSATAATCCTCCCAACTTTTGCCTAACATTATTTCATCTTTCTTTTTATTTCATACCCAATACCCCACCTAAATTCAAACTCACCCCAAACAAAACACTTAMTGTTTCCATACCCCTCCTAACTCTCAAACCCATCAAYTATTCCCAACAATAATTGGTTTGAAAATCAAACCTTACAACTCACACACTAACCCCGTAATAAACCTTTTATTGTGAGTGACAGATACCTTGCTAAGTACCATCCGCTCGATAATAAAAATCAATATCCAACTTTAGTGTTATTTCTGCCTTTTCTTCTTCTGTAAACAAATACTTGCTCCGATACACACAAATATTACCCCTTCGGTGTGACTATGAAATTTAGGATAAGGTATCCAGCTTATATAGTAAATGTACAAATTTAKGATAAGGTATCCATCATATACGTACTAACAATGCAAGAAACTGGAATTTCTTAAAGGTGGCAGAATCTGTATGTCGTCGWTATGGCTTTTGGCATGTCAGACATGATCAAGAAATGATAAAATATAGGACAAATTTCATCTGCCTGTGTTACAATGTACAAAGACTTTCGAATTACAAGTACGAAGTAATTGAAAAGAAAATATATAATCTGTACAAACAATTGAGTATTTTCACAGGTATATCTTTCAATATATTTAGAGCATAGATCTCATGCGAATGCCTCAATGGCAGCCAACATCAGAAATTCAGAATATCCAGCATCTGCAACCCTTTGAGTCAGGAGGTCCCTCAAACCAGCGATCCCAGGATGGATTTACAGGTCCAATTGTTCTACCATACCAGCCAACAAAACAAACGAGAAAATCCAAGAAATTTCTACAGAGATTAGTTTTCCAATTAAATAAATAAATTACGATTTTTTAAAACAAATCGGAGAAAAAGCAGAATCATAACCAATGGGGAGGAATTACTCGGGGAGAAGTGGATCCGGTTTTGCTTCTACAATACCCAGCAACCTGACACGCAAAAAACAATCACTATTTCMAGAAAAAAATTCAGGAAGTTTCTTAATTTATTACTAAGTATTTGATTTTCGTTCTTTGGTACATACTCTGTGCATGCTATTGTTGCATTATCGGTCTTTTCAAGCTGCTCCAGTTCTTCCTGCTTAAATATGGTGAATTGAAATTGTTAAGCATCAATCGCGGCATAAACCATCTATCACCAACTCCTCCAACAACGCCCCCGCCGCCCCCCCCCCCCCCCGACAACAAGAAAACAAAATATTTTACAAATCCAAATTCTTCTTTCCTTTTTCTCCACAATGTAGGAATGGGTATAGACTAGAGAGTGAATGCATATACGAGGACTTGATATACATTTCCAAACTATCGTGCGTCCACACTTCAAAATGTAAATTGCATATCTGAGCAACACTGTCACTGAGCTTGAAGCTGCCTAAGCAAGAGCTCATTTAGTGATTATGTATTCTTTGAGCAATTGATTAATTCTAATGTCAATCAAAACCCCTGGGGCATAGAAATCCACTGGAATTGTAGGTGAGTGTTCCATAAAGAAATTTGTATTCAAATTTCAAAAATTTGCTTTTCCAAAATAGATCCACTCTTTTCTCCCTACATGACAGCCTTTGGTTCGAGGGTAGCTGCAAATAAGCTACCTAAAAACCATCGCAATGTTACACTTTGGAATGAAGAGTAGATGGGATTTGAACCCATGACCCACCTATCACGCGGCTTTGGTACCATGTTAAGAGGACAAGCTCAACCACAAGGCTTAGATTGTTGGAGGACTATAATCTGCAAGAACTAGTTTTATACTCAATCAATATCAGCAAACCACAGTAATTGGAAAAACTTTAAAACCCCTTGAGTTCCATTATTAAGAGCCTTAAGAAAGAAGTGTCACATTCTCAATGTAGGCCACACCAAAAGTACCATGGGAAACGACCTCACTACCAAGTGTCAATCTAAGTCTTTGATGGATCAATCAGCCACTACATTGGAATAAAATCAAAACCTTGTCCCTCCAAAAACCCTAATACCAAAAAATCTGATATTTGATTTAGATCAAACTGCACCCGCCCAAGAAACCTTACCAAATTATTTATCTAATACCTATGGAGCCTACAATTTTCAAGTCGCCAAGTCCCTGCTCAATCACATCCATCAAGTATAGCACAGCACCGTTCCAGAAGTGAGGAAACAATGGAGGGAGGACATTGAGGAGTGGAAAAGTAAGCAGCTTTTATATTTGAACGCGGGGGGGGGGGGGGGGGGGAGGATTACAAAACAGGTGTAATTGTGTAAATGAGTTCGTTCCCCAATATCAAGTGATTGTAGATCATTCTTTAAAAAAAAAAGACAAATTGCACTACCCTTCATTCTTCTTTGCTAATTCTGGAAAAATCTCCTTGACTCCCATTGTCCACTTAAAAAGAACTTTAATACCACATATACAATTAAATAAACTAATGCCTGCATGTCTTCAAAATAGATCCAACTATGCAGCCACACATTGCTTTTTCTAGTTTCTATTGTCAACAGCGATACACCTAAAGATGAAAATCTACACGGTGCTCATCTACCCATAAATCCTAAATGACTTGTAATTCAGATACGTATAAATATCATCTCCTTTGCAAAATAATTACAGAAAGGCAATGGAAAAATAGTTATTAAAAAATTGAAAAGTAAAAAGTTGTCAAGGCATATGTTCACCAAGAAAACATCATACTGAGAGGTCTTTGACAAATCTGCCTAGACAAAATAAAGCCACCATAAAAAATGCACCCTTGCCAGAGAAAGTCATACCTACAAATGCAATTGTAACTATCAATAAGGTTTGATAATCCTTCAAGTGAACAACAATTGAATGATTTGAAGAACCCCAAAATTTGTTCTAATATATACCAAAATCTAGAATATATAATTAGAAGATCGAAAAGAAGAAACAACGAAGAAATTCACAGCACCACCATGGGTCAAGTCACTCAAGTGGTTCACGTGGTGGTTCGACTAGGGGGTTTGCGTGGGTGGTTCAACTGATTCGCTTGGATGGTTCGGGGGTTTGAGTGGTTCGCATGGTAGTCATGGGTTTGGGGTGGTGGTCTTGGGTTTGTGGTTTGAGGTGGTGGTTGCGGGCTTGMGGTGGTGGAGAGATAAGTGTATGGTGAGGAGAGAGAAAGGTATGTGAGGGGRTGGTGGTTATGAGTGATTAGGTTAAAGTTGATTAAGGGGTAAATATCATTTGATTAGAGATTAAAAGTATGGTTAATTTAATAAACATGGGTAATATTATAAATTCATAACTTAAACTTTAMTGAATAATGATAAAAAATGTAACACTGATTTTGTTATTTCCTTAAAAGGAAAGTGTAACAAGTATTTTGAATTTTTGATACGGAGGATCCGAGGAAATATAACAATCCCCAAAAAAACTCTAATGAATAGCATCATAGAGAACCAACAAAATACTATTCTAGCCCACAAAGAATTTCAATCGGATGGACATACCCTTAAACTTTGGCCCTTTCATCCCATTGACTTACTATACTATACAAAATTTCAGGCAGTCAGGTTGCCAACTTGCCATTATGATATCCTCCCTTTTGCCTCCGAAAAGTAATATAAATGAACAAGGTAGTAACTCCAAAGCATAAGCCCCAATCACAAATATCCAGTTCCACAAATAGGAAAGCTGGTACATAAAGCGCAGACTCATGACTAAGAGATTTCTCACTACCAAAGCACCAAGGCACAGGAAAAACGTTAAACGTAAGAGGATAAATTAGAAATGATTTTTGAAATTATCCAAGAATGCCTTGATTTTCTTATAACTATAGAGTGCTTAAAAATCATTATTAGGTCATGTAGCCAACCCCACTCATGGAATTCCGGCTTTGTTTAATTGACTAATTGATTTGACAGCGGAGAAAAAGAGATTGTGTGATATCTTAATTGTTAATAAGACCAAAACGACTCACTCTCTAGAAAAACCCTCTACTTTGTATGTGTACACCTAGCTCCTAATTTTGAGCCTCTGAGATATCGAATTCAACGGAGAAACAAAAACCTTCTCTAACCAAGCAATCCAAAATTAAGGAATGGTGTCATTTAGAAGGGATGAAAAAGCTAAAAACATAGACTTTATGCACWACCATGGACAAATAAATTTCCATGGGGTAAAAACACAGAGGCGTGTGCACCAGCAGGGCTTCCCATTCATTAAATTGAAGTACATAAGACCAATGGGAATAAGGTTCAACATAACGCCATAGCCACCCATCTATAACAAGGTAATCGTCAAATACCAATGACCAACCTAAATTCTCTTTAGGACATGACAACTAAATCTACTTCACAAGACGGTCCATCTTATCCTCCCCTACTCTAGACCACATTGTCATAATCCTCTCAAARCTCTTAGCAAAACCGACAAGTAATATAGCTGCATATCAGGTAGACAAGACTAAAAGGGAGCAAGAAAATAATAGTCCATGTTCAAAGCCAAAGTGGGGTCAAGTCCAAGACTTGGAAAGGAACTACCATAAACCTAATCCACCCACATTCATTAAATTCTAACACAAGCATATAACCCTAAAAGCACTCATGTTCGGTATAGCACAAGTAATCGCTTGAACTACACAATTTCTGCTTGCCGTTTGATAATTTTCGATTCCTAACTAAAGATCATGCACCAAGTCCATTGTAATTTCCCATCAGGTCCCAAATCCTTCTTGTGAAAAACTCCACTAGTACTCCGAAGCAAATATACATACGAAGTATTATGCACACAACAACATCACATTTGAAGCAAATAGCCAATTTAAACATCACATTATGTATATGTCAACAATGACCATGATCAAAATTCAAATTAAAAGTTACCTCAACAAATTCTAGTTTCTTGTCAAGTCGTTTCAATTCAGCTAAAAACACCGATGTTTCCCCCTGTATCTATCGATTTAATCCTGCAACTCATGTCTGCATTCAAAACATCCAAAACCAGCAAATTCAACAGCAACATTCAAAATATAGATGCCACTGATAATACCCAACATTCCGATCAGTGAATACACTTGAAAATGAACAAACAACATACTGATAAGCATTAAATACACAACGGGCTGTCATGGATCGACAGCTCCTTACATAAACAAATGATCGATTCGATTAATAATTCACATTTGCAACATATCAATCAGTCCAATATCTTAGCATAATGCAAAATTCAACAACTGGCATTTCATATAAAAAAAAAACAATAAATCATATGAATATCAATCAATCAACATTACAACACTGCATTTCATTGAAATAATTAAATCCAAAATCGTTAGTTTAAAACAAATAAATTACAAACAATAGCTCGCGATTAACAAAAGATTAAAGCAGTACACTGAAACTATGAAAAATGAATTAAAGCAATAACAATAAGAAATATAACAAAATATGCTCAAATTAGCACGTTTTACCTAAAGATTGGAATATTGAAAATTGAATCGAATTTTGAAATAGTGGATAGTTTTTTTTTGGGGCGGACTATTCTACTCTGCACTGGGAAACAAGGAAATTTGGCAGTTTAATTTTCGTCCTATTCAGTGTATTTTGGGCTTTTTGTGGACGGATTTCGTGGAAGGCTTCCTAAATTTTCCAACCGTAATTATTTTTAATTTCAGCTTTCCAAATTTTTAGCTTTTTTATTTTTTTGTTTATTTATTTATTTTTTAAGGCGTGTTCTGAAGTAAATAGTAGTTGTGGAACGTAACCTTTTAGGCGGTAGAAGTAGGGGCGATAGCTGAAAAGCTACTAGGTAGTGTGGAAAGTAGCTTTTAGCCTGAATAATCTAAGATTTTTTATTTGAGTGTTCGTATAATTGGTAGCTGATGGATTTTGTTATTAAAAAAATTGATATTTTAATTATCTGTATAATTTTAGATATAACCAAACCGAATTTCACAATTCCAGTAGGCTTGCTCACAATAGTCGATACAAGCTATGTGTTTTTTAAATAATATTTATGAATTCAATTGCTGTTATGATGTATATAGGGTGTTTTTAATTAAGCAATTTTTGGATATATCTTACGTTATTTACATTCCACATTTTATGAAAATTTGTACGGAGTAAACACAATTTTAAATCTTTTAAAAAATCCTATTTTCATGCTAATTTCAAAACAAAAACAAATTGTAAGTATGACTAATTTACTATATACACGAAGGAAAGTAATAAATAAAAAAAATAGAAAAAAGATACAAGCTATCTCCAAACGTTAGTGATGCTAGCGCTTTTCAGGGATAGTCTTAAACCACTATAACCTACCCATAGCGCTACTTTTACGTCGAACGAGCATATAAAATTTATAAGCAAGTAAGCTTTTTAATCTATCTAAAACGCCTAAAGCTACCAATAATTATAGCTGCATCAACACCGGCCCATAATGCTGTTAATCAATTTTTTTAAAAGGACAATATAAATTATTTTTATTTTTGGTTTTCCTATGCCAAATACCTCCTCCACCATCTGTACATTTTAATTTAATGATTTCTTTAAATCATTTAATGTGATTAAGATAATTACAAAAAAAAACAGGAAAAAACAATAACCCACATCCTTTCGAACCACCTACACACATCACTCCACCTATAAAAATTCGATTAATCATCTAAAAAGGTACTAAACCAAGATGTATATTGTAAGTGTCGTTGAAAGCATCAAAGTCTCAACATAAGTTACTAAACAATAATTTTATTTTCATTAACAAATCTGCCAACCTTTAATCTTGAAGCTCGAATCACTTGATGGTCTTGCGAATTAATGACTTGGAGAACGCATATGAGCAATTAATGGTATGTGGTGTCGTGTGGATTTTTATACTTAATGCTTTTGTTAAATAATGACCATGTCTCATAAATGTAACTATTATAACTTTTGTAACATATCTAATATACGATGAAAATGAATAGGAATTTTTGTTGGGGACAATGCACAAATATAATGTAGTGCATGAAATCAAAGAATTAAATTTTAACTTGTTGTGGAAAAATAACTTGGAATATATTAAGCAATAAATTGGTGCATTACCTCATGTAGTGTTATCATTACAGGAATGTCATTTCGAAATATTACGCCAGCATGTGGTTTAGGTCTTGTCCCATACATAGTATAATGACAACATTAATTATGTGTGTCATAAAGTACTATTAAGCGCATTACCTATTTGGATTGATACTAATTAAATAAGATCAATGCAATAATATCATATTAACTATTTAATAGAAGAACAATGTTTCGTACTGCATTGTTTATTAACCGAGAAATATTTACGCATTCTGGTTGTTGCAAAAATATTAATTACAGATAAAGAAAAGACCTAGACTATGCAATATATTCATTTTGGCACTCCCTTACTTGCAATGTTCACATCTCTAAAGCCAGATAGATAAGCCACAATACTCTTGATATCCAAGTGCTCCAAGTATCCCTCAAAATCATCATCCTCATAGAACAGACAATTCCTAGTTCACATAGCTTCGCTTATTTAATGTACTCATCCCACAACTAACAACAACACTTGTAGCGAACTGCTCAGGATGGAATTCTCTAGGCCTTCACCAGAAGTACCTCATAATATTTGCGCCTTCACCGTGACCAATTGATTGTTAAAATCTGATCGATGCGATCACTAGAATTTCTCAGACGTTTCAGCGAAAACCTTTCAAACCAAGGAACAAATTATGTACTGACAGGACATCCCCTTCATACGATAAAGGAGATTGGCGCATGTAAACAAAAACTCTAGATGTGGTTGAAAAGTATTGCAAAATGCTATCTCTGGTTTTGCCTTCCTTTGTCCTCGTTAGATTAGGAGTCTAGAAACCATCGTTAGGCTAGTCCAAGCACTGTGGGAAAGGTGATAAGTGTTAATTCCCCAATATTCGATCCCACAGACGCACCTAGATCGGTGATGTTGTAGGTGTTAAATTCAAATTTGTTCTCAACATCCATTTGTTTTAAAAATGAAGGATGAAAATTAGGAAAGAAAAGAAAATTTGATAAAGGAGACTGAAGAGAAAGAGTTGGTGTGAATAGTATGTGTTAAGCAGGGTAATAACTGCTCTCCATTATCGTAGCATGAAACAACGTGTTTAGTGGAGTGATAATCTCAAGCGGCCACGTCATTTATAGGTGTTCTTTTTTCAAAATTTCCTTAATTTCCTACTTTGGTAAAAATATTGGTATAYATTTTCATAAAGTCAGATTTATTAATTACTAAACTTAACGTGATAAGACATTTTTTGGTGAAATTCCCCGATAACCAAAACCAGTAATTAACATGGTGGAGGTTGTTACTTCTTAGGTGAGTTAGGCAATGAAAAGGATTGACGATTCTCTCAAAGGCAAAACTATCATGAAGCTACCTACCATCTGCAACAAGTGTAGGTACACYAGACTAGGCATGCCCTATGCCCAAGCCCTTGAGCACCTCAAGGCAACTGGCTTTATTACCACAAAAGGCCCTACTCCTAACCCTCCTTTAGAGATAAGGCCTCCCAAATGGAGCGTGTACAATTTTTGCCGATACCATAGAAGATATGATCACAACACCAAAGAATRCTACACATTAAGGGAAGCAATCCAAGACTTGATAGATAACGATCGCCTTCCAGTCCCTCTTAGGTKCTCTAAGCAACATGCCAAGGTGTGTATGATTGAAAGGGAGGATAGCTCTTTCGATCCTATAGCTCTCATTGCAACATTTTCTCAATTCGTTATACCACAACTCTTCCATCAAGTSAACGACATATGGGACAGTGACRACGAGGACGTCTACATAGGMGAAGGTGTTAACACCACATTCAATACTRTCTTCCAAGAAGAAAATGCAGTCTTTCAAGCTGTSTACAGCCCGRAACCTCCTCCTAAAGCTAAAGAAGTCCAACTCCTCACCAAGTTAGACCGCCTCAATGTGGTTCTAGATCAAGGCAATGCTCAAGTTACACCGCCTCCCCCACCTCCTCCACAAGAGGAGAATCTCATTATCAAGAAACTAAAAAAGGTAAAGGCAGATGTGAACTTATGGTGCAACTCATTGTGGCTTCAAAGAGCCATCGTGATGCACTTCCTCAAAGCACGCACTAACATGAATGTGCCTATCGACACTCACTCCCGAATCAAAGGTGGGGAAATTAGTATGGGCAAAAGTTTTACACCTCCCTTCCAATCACATTCTCAAATGAAAACCTCCTAAATAAGGTGGATCATGTCAAAGCTCCTTATATTAATGTCATTTGCAGAAACCAGCAATGATGCTTATGACGTTATCGATTACAATGGCTCGCAATCAATGTCCTTCTCTAAGGATCCTCAAAACCTCAACATCTCTCAAAGTGATATGTAATCTCACAATTTGTCTATTCGGAGGCCTATAACAATACAAGAGAGACACTCTAGGCGGTAGAGTGGCTCATAAGCATAGGACCAGTTTGAAGAAGTGTTCAACTTCACGTAATTCGACATAAGCCTAACTTTCAACTTATTGCTAGGATACCATCGGCTTCACATGAGCTTGGAGCCGTCCTAATTCTATCTTCACCAAAAGTTGAATTCATTTTGGGAAGAGAGCAGTCACCATTGATGTATCTCTGTTTCAAGGTGATTTTGTAACTTCACCAACAAGTCACGCCCAATATTTTTTTTAGTTCGTAGGCGGGTTTGCCCCTCTGGTACTAATTATTCGATAACCATCGCTGATGTAGAAATGGCTTCCTAAACAAGTAGAGTTAATCAAGAACGAATGAAAGCATAAGGAATAACATTGTTGTGGAAAAGACTGAAGTATAAACAAACAAAGGATGAATAAAAAAAAACCATCCATATATAGATAGGGATAAGTTAGATACAATCGCTATTACACAGGAGGATGATTACCTCCATGTTTAACACAATGGGATGAAAACGAAAAAACTACTAATCCATTGAGGGATGAAACTTATGGCTATATTACTAAACTATACTTGGGCTATTAAGCCTACGTGCGGGCTAAGGGAAATGCAAAATGTGAAAAGAAGATAGATAGATGTTGTTGTTGTGTTTGTTGTTGTTTTTGTTTCTGATGTTGGCTACGTCTATTTAGGCCTCGCAGGGTTAGATCATGGGTGGAAGTTATTCCCTTCTTGAGGTTCCTTGCCGCCGTTTTTTCGTATTTTCAAATCCTCGTACTTCCTCGAATCTTGCTGTCACTGTTCTTGTGGGCCTATTTCCCTTGTCGGGTTATCTTTTGCGAGTGCCCACTTCTATCATAATTCCTCTAGCGGCTTTTTGTCCATATCGCCAGGCAGCGACAAGCTTAGGAAATGCCACACATCGCTCGCCTTTCTCTCTGAACTTTCATTCATTGCTGGTCACTTGCTTATCGGTCGAAACTCACTACAACTTAGTCACGTAGTCAACTGAATATTATTAGTTCCGTAACAAATTGCCCCTTAATTTGCAAGGGCGATTATCACTTGAGTCATTGCGACTTACGTTTCCTATCGCAAGATGATTGGATTTTCAATTTTAATGCATTTTTTTTTATAAAAAATGACCTTAATATTCATATGGTTATGACTTTTGTGATCACCTTATATTTGCAATAAAATAAATCGAGAAATAGCTTTGGGTGAGATAATGCACAATTAAATCCTCACGACTTCCAAAATTGCATTTACCTTTATTGGGAATTACTTGGCAACCAAGTAATAATTGGTAATTACCGTGTAAAGCGCATCATTACTGTAACATCATCATTTATGTGTGAGCCCACATGTCTCTGTCATGAAAGTCCTTGGGTTTCATCATAATGGGAAATGTAAATTTTGCAAATAAAAAGATTTATTAAAAAAAATATTTTCCATTGATAAAATAAAATTTCAGAATTACATTTGTAACATTGCAGGCAATGTTATGTTAGACAAAAGTTCTGAAAATTAACATATTTAATTACTAAGTCATGACAATTTTTGAATTATGTATTACTTCGCATGAAATAACCTAAAAAAACTCAGTTAAAATTGATGCATTAAAGGATCTAATATACCACACATATATACCTATTTTTGTAGCCTTCTTTAAGGAATTGAAGTACCCAAATTGGAGTCCTAGGGAGTTGAGCTATGACTTGCTTACATTAGAATGCTTCAGTACCCCTTAATCAAAATTATCATGATCCGGTGCTATCATGTCCTCGTTCACTACTTTGCCATTTGATGTAGTCGTCCCACAACTGGCAAACACTTGTTAACGCACCATTTGAATGGAATCTCCGGGTCCCTTAGCCATCAAACTTATGTTGAGCACTTACTAGGACTACATGATCCAATAGAACATGAATCCTTTCTCCAGATACTGCCTGGCACCCACAACCAAATGCCTTGCACACTTAAGAAAGATTGTGCATGTATGATGTCATCTTCACATGCGCGAGACAATAACATTGTTAAAATTCGCATTATTGAAAAAGTTCAACAATGCTTCCTCTAGTCCACTTCCTTCAATCTCCTCTTGGGATTTAGAGGTTCCCCCGGTGCTGAGGCCGGTCCACTTGTGATGCCTCTCTTTTAATTTAAAAACTCGACCACTCTGCTGGTTACGAATTTATGATTAACCTCACATTTCATCAGGGTATCCTAGTGTCCGAATTCTTGCAACACCTTCTCTGGGATGGTCCATACATTGTTGTGGAGATATTCAAGGTGTACTCCCCAATATCCTGTAGACATTCTTGATGAGAATGTTGTAGAATGCGAATTCCCTGTTTGGATGATGATATCTTCGCTTGGAACAATTTGTTTCGAGGAAGAATTTGGGAAGAGAGAATGATTTGATCGGAAAAGGAAAGAAGAAGGTGTGTGAAATTTGAAATGAAGTGAAGAAATGGGGGTATTTTATAAGAGAATTAATGGGATATAAGTTGTTTATTAATAACTTCTTCTGGAAACGGTCATTCGAAACGACGTGTTTTTTGTGGTAGTTTTAAACCCTAATGTTGCTTAGACTCGTTTCGTGAAGCTTCCTTATAAATAGCTTCGTTTTTGAAAAAAATTCGAATATTATTCCACAAAGTCATTATCGTAACTTGATGGGACATTTCTTAGTGTGGAAATGTTAAAATTTTCCATCATTTTGTTTTATGGTATGAAAATATTCAAAACCGATCCTTTGGGATCATGAATATATTTCGAGTTAATATAACTTGACAAGTATTATTATAATATCATGCATTATAACATAAGGTGTAAAGCAGTATCGATGTAAATCATGCTTTTGAACTTTAGCATATACATACTGTTTCCTCATATTAAAATCCAGCAACAATGTTTTTAATATTATATCACTAACTATGTTTTAAATACCTCATGAGCTTTCTACGTTGGACAAAAGAGAAGGTGTGGAAAGGAAAATCACCAAGATTAGTCTTCCTTCGCCAACCTATAGTTGTCAGAACAGCATACGTTAGACAAGTCTCCTTCTAAAGCATATTGTTCTCCTAGCCATTTGCCTTTTGCACTTTTCCTTTCTTTACTAGCCTCTTTGATGCATCGCCTCTGGGATTGCCGTCGTTTCTTTCCTCTAGCTTCTTCATCAAGTAGTCCCCTTTTGGGTCACCCTGACCATTGTCTGGTTCTTTCTGCCTTCTCCTGCTTTTACCTCTTCCAGGAATCGCTCCTCGTACTGCACAGTATTCTTTTTTGTGTATGGACCACCCAATCACTTTACGCTAGATGTGGAGTCCGCTGGAACACTTCATATCTCAGTGCCTTTCTTTTCGTGTCTCTTAGTTTTAAAGGGGAAAGAGGAATAGATATTCCTTAACACTTGACCACATTAGACCTTCAAAACCCTTGTGACTTGGTATAAACTAATCCAATCGAAACGAAAGTAATCGTTGACGTTAGAAGTTTGATTTCAGGAGAATTGACAAACGACAAGCTTAAGAAACTTTTTATTACAATAGACCAAGGATGCATAAAAAAACAACTCTCTCGTAGAAGTATGAGTAAATTTCTTAGTCTACTTTAGGTGATTTATAATAGAGAGTTTGCTTGCATTTTAATATGTCTCACCAACCTTTTTTATTCCGGTCATTTTGTTTATTTACCGGGGGTAGCAAAAGTCTTTTCTTGTTTCCACTTTAATTGGTCAAAATTTTTCCTTGCGTCGACGTGACACGGAAAAGGATATAAAATGCCATCATTTGTCTCATTTCCTTTCCAACAACATATCCCATCTAGCAATTCTTCTCGCACCTTTGCATTTAAACAACTAGATTTCTTCATTAATTTTGTCATGGAACTGTCAACCGAAGCACTTCGCTAGTGCAAAATTTACCCTCCCCATTGACAAGTTTTCTTGTGTCCAATTTTTATTGAGAATCACAAGGATTCCCATTTTCACCTGGACTTATTCTGGCACATAGCCATTCAACGCAAAACAGGGTGTAGCCTTCTATCGGTCCTACGTTTATCATTTTGTTTTTAAATGAGGAGGCATAGGAAGAAATTAAAATCGGAATTGCCCCCAACATTCTCTCAGATTTCTTTAGCAAGGATGGCGTATTTCGGAAAGCCGATATACTAGGATGTTCCCTACGTCTAACAGAAAGAAGGAAAGCGAGAGGGGAACGCAAACCATCAAATGGATCTTGAGTTAAAATCCGATTGGTTGGGTCAAGACATGAATGCCAGTCAGTTAATACGTCCTTGAAATTTTTCATCAGTCATTGCACAAACTGAATTTTTAAAGCTTCCTTAACTCCCTCTTTTCAACAAAATCCCGTTTGAGGGGTCGCTTACTTGTGCCATTGATGTCGTGTGGGACTATCCTAAATTTTGGCTTTATTCTTCGTCAACGCACTTATGACAATTCTGATCTCTAGCTAAAATTTCCTTTCTCACCGGATTGTCCCCATACAACGATGATGGTCAGAGTTGTGAGTCTTTACGTAGTTTCAAGGTGTAGAAGACTTTATACTAGATGCCACCATTGCTAAGGGAATGATGGGAGAAACCGAAGCAAGATCAATGTGCAAATCAGGTAGTATCCTCTACTCTGTTCTTGCCCCTTTAGCCGTGAACATCTCCTTTATTCATCGTTTTTAGAGATGGAACCAATCATGTTAGGACAGTTGTATCTTGCCTTTATTTAGATGTAGGCGAAGCCATTATGGATGGGGATGGACCTAAATCGCACTAGGTAGTCTCTAATGGCTAACTTACTTGGTAGGAAAGTTATAACAATGACCTTATTTTGAGCTATCCTAAATGAGATCATCGCCAAACTTAACAAGGGAGTAAATTAAAACCAAGGCAACAGATAAGAATAACATCATCACTTGTTTGTCGGCTTGCTAAGATGTACTTCATTTGGTTATGGATCATCAAAAGGTAGTAGATTTCTCTTAACCATAAAATGCCTTATGTAACTGGAACCATTTCCTGGCGACTGGTACCCCTTTGGGTAACAACGATAGGATACTACTCATTTGAGCTTGGAATGTTTGGTACCAGACTCCAGACTTGACATGAAGAAAGTTGGTTGTGGTCACTTCACCTTCAATACGCTCCAAGTTTTTAGTGCTCGATTCTAACCGCTGCAGAGATATACCTTGCACACGAGCCTGAACACTTTTGGTTTTTGAAGTCTATAATCCTCACTCGTACCAGAACAATTTGGACTAGTGTAATCCTTGGCCATCCGTATTTTGACCCAATGAAATCATGATTTGGGCAACAAGGTCGTGTTCACGTGGAAGACGATGAAAAGCCACATCTAGTTTAAAAAGACTCTCTACCATCCTTACAGTGCTTGTGGACTGGTCACTGAAAGTTAATGCTCTATGGTGGTACGACGAGGCATCTCATGGACCACGTAAGCAAAAAAAAAGTCATTAACAACTTCACTTTAGTGGTGACAGATCATTTGACGGTGCGTTGTCTCATTTGTGGTACTATCAATTCTTGCATCATCCACTAATCGTTTTCATTTTACCTTCCTCGCTATTTCATTGTGCAGAAAGCAAAAGGACGCAGAAGAAGGCGTTTTCTTCTTTCAATAAGAGTGATGATGAATTGCTGAGAATTTACCATCCATGGAGGAGGTGAACTTAAGTATACAATTTAACGCGCAAACCTCTCCATGATGATGAAAAGTGTCACCATAATATTTCCTCACTACCCGATCGCAGTCTTCAAAGAAGCCTTTGAACGTCCTTCCCGGAACTGGGAACAAGAAAAGAGGAACACAGGCATAGGAAGAATCCTATCACTTCTAGCCCTTCAACTCGTACTCGGTCTACATTGAAGTCCAAGTGGAAACCAAAACCTAATGAAGTTGATCGACCCATCTCAAGTAACATGTTACCATGTTTTCCTAACTAAGGCTTTCTTTGTCACAAAGCTGACCCCGAGTGATTCCTATGTTTCTAAGCGTTCCTTACTAAGAAAAGGAAAGACCCCCGAAAGACTCCTTCCTTTGGGCCCCACAATTATTAGTGAGCGATGAAGAGATTGATGGTAGACCCTCCTGCAGCTAAAGAGCAACAGCATGTTCTCTTCCCGAAGTCTAGGAAATAACCAAAATTGATCAGCTTCAACAGTCCTCCAAAGAAGAACAAACAGAGCGAATCTTTCTCCATGAATCAGTGACACTATTCCACGCTTCTGTCATAGTATCCACTCGTGTGCCCTCGTCCTTCAGACATTGTTCCTCTAGAAATCTTTGCAAGCCTACCTTGTTACCAATCGCGCTGGCCAATGTTTGATTCCTTGATCCACAACCTAACATGGATTCGGAGCCTATCTTGGACACCATTCAACACTTCTAGTGTCTACCCTAAGAGGTCACACGTGATGTTAATTCTGATAGTGTGCCCCTCAGAAACCATTTTTTATTGAAGTTGATCCAATCCATCACCAATCTACTAATGGGACACAGTCCTAGCAAGTCCGAAGGAATCGGATCCTTCTACAAAAATCTGACTATAGGGGAACCAACCATTGCCAGAAGCGGTGATGAATGGACGAGGCGATCAGAGTCTCTCTCAAACATTAGGAGCAAGTAGTACACTCTTCCCTATAAACGTTGTGCATATCTAACTGGTCGAGCAAATTAAAGGTAATTTTGATTACCTATTGTAGAAACATACATTTGTCCCTAGCCAAAATGGCAATGATAAGACAGCCTCGCAACACACAAGTCAAATCGAGAGACCTAGGACTTAAACAAGCCCTAAAAAGGCAAATTCCCTTGCACCGCACACACTTCCATATTTAGCACCTCAATGAATAAGTTTTAATTTTCCCAAATATTTTAACTTACAAATTTAAAACATTTTTCTAGAATTTTTTGGGCATTTTTCTAAACCATTTTGGCTTATCTTTCGAAATTTTCACAACTTTAATTAATCTTTTGCGATAATTAAAGTTTTAAATTATGAACACAATTCCAAAATTCACAAGGGCATTTTTACATATTATTTCAATAATTGTTCGATTTATAGTTTAATATTTTTGAATTTCTTAAAGCAAAACGGCAAAACGGCATAGCGGGTCCACCCGGGAATTTTTTCCTCGATGACACGCGTCCCGAGGAAGCGCAAAATCCGGCGTCGTGGAATATCAGCCATAATCAAAATAATATTTAACCTTATGCGTATAAAATCGCAATAAATATCCGATGCATCGCATAATATCAAGTAAATTAATCGTATAAATCACGTACGATTATAGTACGATATTTTACAGTAATTCCACAACACGCTATTTTTCGAGGCAAGCAAAAAGGCCAAAATGAGGTCGATACTGGGGCCATTGTGTCCAGTTTTGGGCGTAATTATCTCAAAACTTCTATTTTGGCCAATTTCGAACCCTTACCTATACAATAGGGAACCTTCTAATTCATTTCAACAACTTTGGACCGAGCATATCTTCTCCTTTCATGTCGTTTGGGTTCTCCTCACTAAAACACTTTCAAAACACTTCAAACACAATTCACACACTAAAGCATCTTCAAAGGCTCTTTGCGCAACAGATCTAAGAGGTTTTTCAAGGGTTCTACAGGTTCGATCAGATAGGGTTCTAAGGGTCGAGGCAGCTTCTTGGTTCTTGCGACATCGTGTTTGCGAGGTAGGTTTGTGAGGCCAACGTTCAATTCTAAACCCTTTTGCATGCTTGTTTAAGAAATTCCGACTTTTCCTATGTAATTTGCATGTATATTGATTACAATTAAACGTTCGGCATCGCCTCACAAAATGGTGATAATTCTACAAGCTCACAACTTAGACCAGCTCAAGAAAGTACTAATCTAAGGTCTACACGGCGCTACGCATCTTAGCAACACAATAACATAATACAGAGGCCTGATTCCTTATGGGATAACGTGGCACCTCGCCCTGAGGCGCCACAATAACAAGTGCCACTACTTGTTTTGGGAATTAGCAAGTGAACAACATCAAGCGACATGGACAAACGTTTTCTTTACATGCTAAAGTAAAAACAATGTCATAAAAAAGCAATGCAGTGTTTTGGTAATTTATTACTTTCTTGTAATTAAAATGAGGCAAAATTGCAATGCAAAAGGTAACTTCAAGTTCCAAGTTCATTATTAACATGCAAGGGCGGCCTCGCAGGCCAATCATTTATTAACCATTAATAAAACAAACATCTAAATTAAAAAAAGAGTTGTGGAAAAAAGGCAATCACTCTTCCTCTCCTCTTCTTGCTCCTTGGCATACTCATCCTTCTTTGCAAACCCGGGAGTTTCACCTTTAGGCTTCTTCACCCATTTGCATTTCTTTGGTTTCTTCAACATCAGCCTTCCTTTTCTTTAGCATGCCTCAAGCATCTCTTTTGGCCCAAGTCTTCTGTCAGCAACATTTGAGTCAATCCTCAAAGGAGGAGTCTTTCAAGCTACTCCACGGGCACCTTTCTTAGGACCAAGTCTGTCTTAGCAGAAATTTCTAATTAACAGCAATGAATGAATAACTTTTCCCGAATTGGCTCATCACCCTTGAAAGGAATAAAAGGTCAACAACGTCCACCGCTAAGCACGCGCACATATGAAGACACAGCGAGTATGCAACCATACTCCTAATACCCCCCAGGGACGGTCATCCGACCGAGAATGCCAGGTCTGCAAGGATAAGAATCCACTCTGTTTGGATTTGTTGACTTAAAACCCTCTTACGGGAAAAAGAATCCGCTTAGCAAGAAATTTGACAGGATTCTGGGGCGCCTCAACTAGGCTGAAACACTCCTCAGCCAAATCTGGTCATGAAATGCAACATGTGCAATATTTAAATCATCCACATCAACAAACAATGCCAATATATTTGTATAAATGCACTATTTTGCAATTTCAAACAAATATTGTACCTGTAGTAAACAGGGCATCAGATAAAGGGGGCGCATGCACATCTCCTGAAGGCGGATAAGCATTAAGGAATAACTCCCGTGCACACGACTAGGAGTACGGCTAGCCTCAATGCTCAACAATAGAATAATGCTAACATGACAACATTCAGCTTTCAATGGACAAAAAACAAGAAACGTGCAAACAAGAATAAATAATAATTGCACGTCTACGTAAATTCTACGGCAAGAGCATCAACTAGCATATAGTTCAACTTGTGCAAGCAAATCAATTTCCGACCCATTGCACTATGCGTCCGTGAAACAGTTGGGCACTATTTCTCAAGTATTGCTTCGTATTCATCCAACAAAGCGATCAGTAGTATTGAGGGAATACAAGGGAGACCTTTACGACATGCCAGTCAATAATAGCCACCAAGTTCCCCGGAAAGGAACAATTTTTTTGTCCCGAAGACCGATGGGTCTACAGGCTTAATGCAGCATAAAGGAGATTTTGTGTCAGACTTTACATACCTTAAAAGTCAAGAGAACATCACAATTCGCCTTGCAGGGTCGCCTTGGACGGCATTCCCAGTTTTCGAGCACATCATTCAACAGCATTAGCAAAGTCTCTCTCTCATTAAAGAATTTGGTTGCAAATTCTATGATGTAATGAATTAAATGAAGTTCAAAGCAATGTAAGAGAGGTTTTCAGCACTAAAGAGGCTTAATGAATGAATTAGGGATACATAAACCCCTATTTATAGCAATAAGGCTGAACAAACTGCCAAAAATTCGAAAATCGAGCAAAAATTAGCTCGATTCTGGACGTAATTACCCAGCCTGGGCGCTATCGCCCAGTCTGGGGCGCTATTTAGTCCAGTCTGGGGCTTATTACGCCAGTTAGGGTTTGTTTTGGGCTGATTTCGCTTCTTTTTAGCTGCTACCAGTATGCAGATGACCACGAGTTCTTGGTCCTTTAGTCTA
>SNQN01010793.1:0-20826 GCA_008642245.1 Bassia scoparia | reverse complement strand
TTGGGTTGTGGGATGGACAGAGAAAGTGTATTGGTGATGTCGTGAGGGTTGGCTCATTGGTTGTGAGTAAATGAGAGGGGTAAGTGAGGGACTGAGAGTTAAGGGTATTTGGGGTATATTGTTTAAAATACGGGCGGTATACGAGTAAATACATGGCGGTAAATAGCAACCCCCATTTTCTTTAGGGGTCTTTAGCATTAGAGCTATCGGTTTGGTTGGGAGACTGTTTTTTTTTTTTTTTTACACGACAAGGTTAACGAGTGGATCCTGCACAGATCCTATCTCAGAGAACTGTGTAGAGAGGGGAGGGGGATAAATCCCCAACATCATGTTGGGGGTGAGAATCGACCCCGGGGCATGGCCCTGGAAGTCGGGGTTAGTGCCACTGCACTACAGCTCACTTCTCTGGTTGATAGATTGTTGATTTAAGTGTATTAATTAATAAATTGAAAATGAAGCTGAAAATTTTAACTAAACTAAAAATATAATAAAACCAAAATTAAAGCTAAGACCCTATTATCGACAACTTATTTAGATAAGTTTCAGTAAAAATAAGCTCATTTCATTAAATATAAGTTCATTTTAGTAAAAATAAGTTTAACCCTTAAGAAATTTGTTAAGGTTTCAGGAAACATAAGTTCAGTTCAGTATCAATAAGYCCGGCTTAGTAAAAATAAGTTAAGTTCAACAAAATTCAGTTGACGAGAATATGACCTAAATTGAACAAATTTTGCTCTACTTTGTATAACCAAATCAAAGAAAAACCAAATGAATCTCTAATGAACGTAGGGGAGGAGGAAGTATATAAATAGCACGCTGATTGGGGAGGGAGGGTCAATCACCCATTAAAGAATTATAAAAGTGAGGCCCACTGGTAAAAAAGAAATAGAGAGAAGCAAGAGAGGGAAGCAGTCAGAGAGAGAAAGAGAAAAGGGAGAGAAAGAAGAAAGGGAAAAAAAGAAAAAACAACGCAAGGGAAGGGAAGAAAGACTCACCGATAACCAGAGGAGCACGCCGGAGAAACAACGGACGGGAATAAGGTTGTCGGTGATTCGTCATCGTCATATTTGTCATCGACGTCAGAGACGCAGAGCATTCGCCGGGCTGAGATTCGATCAAAAAGAAGGATGACGATGYCAGAGGAAGAAGGACGAAGGTTGTAGGAGAAAGAAGAACGTCGTCGTCGGAGCTTGAAGACGCAGGAAACTATATTCATCCGTTTTTGAGCATAAACTTACATATTTAAGTCATAGACGTACTTTTGTAAAGTATAGACTTACTTCTATAAAACACARACGAACATTAGTCGTGATCATGTGTGGACAGGGGAGGTGTGTGTGGACCCCACCATTTTTTTATTTTAAAAAAATACAAAATGACAATTTTACCCTCACTGTTCATCAAAATTACTAAAATATCTATTGATTGGCCCTTACAGCCAAGCAATGTGATATTTCTATCACACCCCACGTAGGGGAGAGTGTGGTGTTGTTAGAACCCTAAATTGCACCAAACTACAAAAGTTTAGTGCGATGCGGTTTAAAAAAAAAATCTATATGGTAGCGTTGTGGTTTGGTTTTTTCTATGTGGTGGCAACTAAAATTTTCCTATTCTACACCATGGCTCTGAGGTTTTGTGAATTACACGTAGTGACGTACCTCGAGTTTTCTATTTTCCATATGATCACAAAACCTAAACTTAACCTCCTAACCCACTACACCTAGGGGCAAGCGGAACCGGTACCCGGTCATTTTTGGTGGATTCGGTGCCGAAATCGGGCCYAGTGGGTCCCAAATCCTCCGAACTGGAACCAGACCCGATTCAACCAGTTCCAAGTTTTTTGAAAAACGGACCCGAACCCAGTGGGTACCGGTTCGGGTATCCAGTTCCCTCATTATGTTTTTTATTTTATTATATAAGACCATTTTGAAAAGAAAAAAAAAGTTGAGTGGCTTAATTAATTAATGATAGATAATTACACACTTTCATAGTTTAATACAATTTAATTATTCCTCCGTTTTTTTCTTGCTCACTAAACAATGACAAAAACAATGAAGTATAGTTTTGTTTCAAAATGTAGAAATATTAAAAATATGGAGAAGTATTTTTTTTTTAATTCTAATAATAATAATGTTATATATCATATGCTATTGACTTTATCACTAATCTTTTAAAAATTATATCCAAAAGGAAATTACAAATAACTTAACAAAATAATAAGCACTTTTTCATTGAACCATGTACCCTAAAATATAATACCCAGAACCGTAAACGGTTCCAACCGAGTTTGTGAAATTTGGGAATCAGTATCGATCCCGGTAGAGCCGGTCCGGATCCGAACCCGCCGGGTCTTAACTGGGAGGTCCAATCCCGGTACCCGGTTTTTTTTGCTCACCCCTAACTCACACCAAGTCAACCACAACCACCTAACCCACTTTAACAAACCACCCACCAAAACCTTCTCTCTACTACCTCACCACACTACATCACCCCACCACTGTAGCCCCCCATCGCACCTCATCCCCCACCCCGCCAACCTCCACCGCCACCCCCACTACACCTTAGCCCCCCTTCGTCAGCCCCTAACTCCACGCAACCCTAAGTCCCAACCGAATCCACATTTCAAAAACTTTAATTGACGAATTGGGGAAATTGGGCGAATCAAATTCAATTTCCCATCGATGTCATAACAAATTTGAATTCCCCTATTCAATTTCACTTAATTTGCATTTGGAATTATCCCTAATTTGAATTCCTTCACAAATTCAAGTTAATTGGTTGAATCTCACACCAATTGCAAATCCAATTCATGTATAATGGAGATTCGTGTGGGAGGCGAGTGCTGGACAAAGTTTTGTAGTGGGTGGCGAGTGGTTGTGCGAATTTGCGAATGGGTGGTAAGGAAGAGAGAAGATTCACGAGTGGGTAGGGAGTGGTTGTGGTACGGTGCTCAATTCGCGGGTCGGTGGTTCAATCGTGGTTTAAGTTGTGTGGATTCATGGATGTGGTTGTGCTTGTAGTGGACTGGTCATTTGTATGTGTGTGTGGTGTTAATTCTTGCGGTGTGAGGTGTTGTCAGTGCGGTAAGGAATGTTACGCCTAATCCGGTGGACGGGGTGGTCGTGGTGGGTTCTGTTATGGTGGAGGCTATTAATGTGGAGGTAACGTGTAAGGAATGAGAGAGAAAGGTGTGTCGAGAGTGAGTTAGTTGTTGAAATATTTTTGGTTAGGTTAGCATGTCACCGTATGAAAATAAAAACTCAAGGCCAATACCAGTACTTAACAAGACCTTGGGGCACGTGTAGAATAGAAAAACCTTCCATCCGAGGTCCGATTTTGAGGTCGAACCCACCATGGAGGGTCCAATTGAGGATCGGGTCTCTAATTCACGAAAAAAACTCACATTTGTCTAGCCGGCAAGAGCAGCGACGTGGCTAGCGATGGAATGTGGTTTGTAAGGGAGGAGTAATCGGAGGGGAGAAAGCACTATGGTGGTCGAGCGTTGAAGTGGCAATAGCATCACAGAGCAGTGGCAACTCTTGATTATATCGTCGCGTTCATCCTTCGCCTCTTGCGCCAGCTTGATTTGCTTCACCATATTACTTATTTATGAATAAATTACTTATTTATTGCAAGGAGGATGAAATGTGTTAATTGTCTAATGTCATGCTTAATTTCTGCCTGTTATTATGTTTGTCGATGTTGTGCCTTGTGGGTTGTGATCTATAGTCGATTTGTGTTTGTGCTGGAAAACTGTTAAATTTTGGAATCAATTTGTTAGTTGACAATTTCACATTAGCCGCTGCGATAAGAGTTCTATATTTGGAATGAGTAAATTTGTTGGTATAATAGGAGGAAGATAGTAACGTGGATAAACTAATAATAGCGTCGGGCGAAATACGGAGATTTGCGGGCGGCGTTTAGCTCGCCACATATTAATGTGGTCAATTATTCAACACAAGAAACTAATATTTTTATAGTGGCCACAATCAAAATAAGGGATGTTCTGAGGCAGCAAACCTACGCATTTTCCCCAAAGGATAAATATCTAAGTGAAAAATGAAAAAAAAAAACCTAAATTGCTCAATTGCATACCGAACATTAAATTAATATAGAGATATTAAAACTAAAATTTTGTGCTTCATAATGTTACGGTTGAGTATATGACAATATTCATGCTATTATGAGAATCAAATTTAAAAATTCACGGTTACCATTGAAAAAATATAGGACATAATTTGACAAAGTGACAAGATTGTACCTACCCAATAATGAGGCTAGGGGACCATGTGAATTAAAGAATAAATTAAAAAAACAAAAATACAGATATTGAAGACAATATGTAAACAGAGAATTCGAAGACAACATGAAACAAAGAATGTGAACAAAACAAAAACATTAACTACTACTACAACCGCTACACCTACGATACACTCTACTACTACACAGTAGTATGTATGGAGCTGCATATATTTAAACAACCAAAACGTGACAAGTGTACAAATAACAAAAAGTAATAATAATAACATAATAATAATAATAATAATAATAATAATAATAAAAATATTATATTATTATTTATTATTATATTTTTGTTTATTTAACAACTCTAGACTAAAGTGTCTCACACTCTCACCATGTATTCAAGTGTAGCTTTCATACACATATAAGTTAGAGAGGAAGATTGCTCTAGGCTTCTCCCTAAGGAGGGTTATTTTAAACTATGTGTGCTAGGTTTTTCTAGCCTTYGTTGCCATGTTCTGGCGAATTCATAGATTAAATTGCTACAAATGAAAACTTTTAATAAGAATATTGTTAATTGATTTTGCGATGAATGATGAGCTCTAAATTGTTATGTATTTCTTGTAAAAAAAGTTGTTATATTTTGTGTTGAAAATTTAATTTTTAAAGGAATTAATTATAAGTGCTATTTGACTATATTTTGTTAATAAATCCATTTTGTTAATAATCCCTTTATAAGCAATTCTCGCAATAATTACATTCCAACATTTGGTAAAATTTTAATGATAAAATTACTATACTCCCTCTTATTAAATCACTAATAATAAATCAAACAACACATTTYTTTCTATTAGGACGATCACTTTTTCTCTCCCCTAAAATTTCCTTTTTATAACTTTTACTCTCTCCGTATTTTGTATTGGAAAGCATGTCAATAGTTAACCCATTTGTAACTAGAATTGCGTTACAAATGGAGTAAAATACAATATCTAAGTTGAAGTGAAGTAGTGAACTATGCCATATGCCATATGCCATATGCCATATGCCATAGGCAAGTGGTTTTGGTCTTTTGCAATACAATACATCTGTCTTGTGAATTATTGGCCCAAATAAGAAATATGATGGCCCATATTAATACTTTACTGCAATAATTTCACTTTTATCATTAGCAAAATTCAAATTTTAGGGCATGAGCTATGTCGGCARGTATAAAGCACTTTTGTTTTGGAATATATTTGGTGCACTTGCATCTACCCTCTAYGTACACAAATACACAATTCATGTCACCGACATCAATATACGATTTTTCTCATCTCATCTATACACTCAACAGTTCACACTCACACTCACACTCACACTCACACTCACACTCACACTCACAATTAATTTGGTTTAGAGAAATGAAGATTATATATATGGTTGTATTTTGAAATATGGTCGTCATAAGAGATTTTACGTAACTTTTAACTACGTATAATTTGAGAATGATTCCTCTATTTGCCTCTACTTACATCTTCCCCTTTATTTAAATTTTAAATGTAGTGAAAACACCATTGCATAAGGATAACATTATGTACATATTGTGTTATCCAAAATCACACCGAGAAGCAATTGAATTCATAATCATTGTATTGGATCGATTTTATCAATTAAAAAACTAACAAGAGTTGGCTCAAGTGGTAAGCAATTTGATGTCGCTTAAGGGAGGTCTCGAGTTCGAGTCTYGTCGTATGCAGAAACTTTTGTTACGGAGTAGGAGACTCACCCACCATAACCTAGACGTGCAACGGGGTCGAATCCAAATTTAATCRGAGCTAAGCTCCGATGAACCGGGTACACAGACTTTAAAAAAAAATTATCAATTAAAAGTCTAAGCATTTGCCCAAAAAAGGAAATAAGATCACTTTTCCAATTCAAATCCTTGTTTGCCTCTTATTAGTGGTCGACCTTTCTAATTGAAAAAATTAGGTAAGATTACACTCACACTACCACACTTTACACCACACCTTTTTTGCGTTACTCCATTGCGGATTCAATTGCATACAATGATTTTTCCTTTAACATTTTTTTGCCCTAAATAAATTATTTATTTTTACCATTTTTGCACAAAAAAAAAACTTATTGTTTTATCGTGAATTTATTAATTTAAGTTGTACTATATATTCCGAAAACTTATGAAAATAATGGTGAGTGCATAATATAAGTGTTTTTAATTTAATAATAAGATCATGTTCTCGTACAACCTGAATTTCATCGATTAACTTATTTCTACGGGGAAACTAACTTTTTACGAGATGAACTTATTGGTACTTAATTCATTTTACTTAACTACACTTATATTTACTAAAACCTTAACAATTTATTAACGGATTGAACTTATTTTCTGAACTGACTTTGAATTGGACTTTTCTTTCTGAACTAACTTTTTTAACTGAAATTTATCTAAATAAAATTGACGAGAAAGAACCAATTTTCTGGTACTTGATGATACTATTGTATCATATCGGACTTAGTTTTTTTGATTAAATTGAAAATCGATTTATAGCCAAAAGACAAGTTACAAACCAAGATACACACATTGAGAGAGCCAAAATTATCTCAAACAAACACAGTGAAGTCCCTCATACAAACCATCACAGATACCTAAGCTAAGCAATTCCTTTAAAACTTACTGCAATCCTATATGTAAGAGTTCGTCAGCCTGAACACAGCTTTATTTCATTTGACTACTTATGGGATATACGACATATTAATCCATAGAGCAAATTCCGAATCTACCATAAATGATATATATTAGCACATGACACAAAATCACTCTATCTGTGTCCGTTATTTGAAATGTCCTTCTTACAACCCAATTGATCATTTCTACACTGCTTTTACATGCCAACAAGTGGAAATGATCAACACTACACTGACGTAGGCATATGAAGACAATCGATTATATCTAGATGCACTCAAATAACATACATCATCTGCACCAAATTCCAGAATCCAATCTGTCCTTTATTTGTACCTGATCAGATGACACTAAGATAAATTGTGATTAGGGGACTTTTCCACACACAAACGCAATCAATCGACGTATCTCTTATCCATGATGGCTTTATGCCTGTGAAGATAATGCACCCAATAAGGATACACAGTCTTTTCCCAATTGTAGTTTCTTAGCTTGCACAAGGTCTTCCAACCCAACTGCATACAGTCGTCTAACCACATTCTGCCCCTTATATAGACTCATTATCCACTTCACCCAATATGTTCTTTTTCCCCAAATGCCAAACAAATTTACTATTGCCAAGTTCCAATATAAATTCCGAGCCAAATTAACTCCATACTCTTCGTATACAAACTATGTTCATTCACTACCCTGGTTAGCATATCCCTCAGTCTTGCCACAATAGCATCGACACATTTCATAATCTGTGTAAACAACCCCTTAGGAATAAAATTGCATCCAATACGTAGCTCAAAACTTCATAGCACTGAACTTGATCAGGCACGCCTCCCGCAAACAAACAAACTTCCTTATAAGCCAGTTCTTAACTCAAACACATTTCTCACCATTTATAACGAATCCTACTAGCTGTAGTTGACAGGCCCTACATATTCTTAAAACCATTCTCTCCCTGAGAAAACAAATCTACACAATTTATGTTCTGTTATTCATATCCCACCTGTACGGATGTCACTATTCTTCTTATTTGGACACTCCAAATTTGCTCAAACCATATACACATAGGTAACATCATAAAGCACTTGGAACTCTCCTTTGCAAAGATATTGATCACCGCAAACACATATTATCAGCTTGCTTATGCAATCTCGATTAAACTATAATTCTTTTGCTTCCAATTATTTAGATCTCCTAGATACTCCATTGCATAGGACAAATATAAGGGACATAGTCCCTTCTAATCCCTTGCACTAAGATAAAACATCATTCATCCCACATAAAGAGGAATTAGCTACACCACTCCGATACACCTCCATGATAAACTAGTGATGATTTTGTAGGAAGTACAGCCACTGTAGAGGTCATGCACCAAAAACTCCATCAATGTCTCGTAACGCTTTCAAATCAACTTCATATAACCTTTTGGCATTTTTCGTGGTAATGCCTCAAGATGTCTTGACACACTAGGATATTATCCATAATGCTCCGTCCTTTCACGAAGGYACYCTGATTTTGGCTAACAAGCCCTGGCAACACTTTGCATAATCTCGTACAAATGAGTTTGGAAATGCATTTATATAAGGTAGTACAACAGGCAATTGGCCGATAATCACTGACAGTAAAGGGGCAGCTAACTTTGGGAATCAAGGTAAGAGAGGTGGTATTGATTGATTTGAGCATTTTCCCCGAAGCAAAAAACTCCTGAACAGCTAACACGACTTCGCCCCCAATGGTGGGCCAACATTCCTTGAAGAAAGCACTACCATATCCATCCACCCCTGGAGATTTGTCATTTGGAATGGACCAAATAGCAGCTTTAATTTCCTCTCCAGTGAAGGTAAGGTTCAAATCCTCATGTTGTTGAGCTTGTAAAATGGCTCCTTGCTCTATAATCTTCAGCTTGACAGGTAAAAGATTGGCCTTGCAAGCATTAGTAAAACCTTTGAAATGTGCAATAATGAAGTGGTTTTTGACCTGAGTGTACTCTGTGATCCAAGTGCCAGCAGCATCCATTATGCAATTAATGCTGTTCTGGTTAGCTCGTCTCTTAAGGCTATGAAAAAACAATTTAGTATTTCCATCTCCATGCAGAATCYAATCCAACCTTACCTTTTGTTTCAGGAAACTCAAGTAATTTTGATGCACCTTGCTATAATGTTTGGTTGCCGCAGCTTCTTTTGTAGCCCATGAAGGATTACTCGGCTCCTCATGCATTTTATTTTGGTAGAAAAGAACCTCMYGCGCCGCTTGTGTATCTTGAACATGTAWATCMTGGAACCCCTCTTTATTGAGCCGCCTAAGACTGGATTTCAAGCATTTCAACTTCTGGACCACTCTATACATAGTGTGACCTGTAACTTGGGTGTGCCAAGCCTCCTCAACCAAGGGGCGAAATCTATCACTGGTGCTCCACATTGTAAAGTACCAAAAAGGCTTCATGGTTTGAGGATGTACAAAGAATTTTAGCACAACAGGTGTATGATCAAAGTAATTTTCAGGGAGAAAGACCACTTCTGCAGATGTAAAATGACTAATCCATGCATCATTGGCAAGCACTCTATCCAATTTTGCCATAACTCTATCCTTCCCTTGTTGTTTATTATTCCATGTAAAAAAAACGCCCAGTGAACTTGATGTCTGCCAAATTACAGTAGGTGAGACAATCCAAAAAAGGTGCTATCTCACCTCTAATAACCTTCTCCCCTAGCCTTTCCTCACTGGCTAAAACATTATTAAAGTCTCCCATGGTCACCCAAGGGAGTGTCATATGATCYGCCAGCATTTTCAAGTCCCTCCACAAATGAAGCCGTAGCCCTTTGTCATTGTGAGCATAGATTATGGTGCAAGCGAACCAAATACCTAAGTCACCAGCTTTTATGTTACAATGAATCAGTTGATCCGTACAAAGCTTGATGTCCACTTGATAAGMATTAGGATCCCAAGCARGCAAAACTCTTCCCTTCCCATTCCATGGTATGTTAGTTGTAATGCACCAACCAGGACACAAGTTTAAGTACATGGCTCCAAGATTCCGAGCCCTGACTTTGGTTTCTAGAAGACACAACATTTTAATGTGTTGAGAGGAAACAAGTTTCCTCACCATATTTTGTTTATCCTTGTTGTTGAGTCCCCTAGTATTCCAACAGAGGATGCTATCCATGGCTAGCAGGGGTGGGCAGCCCCTTGCCATCCATGTTTCCCATATCTCCAGGCTCCAATTGACTAATATAAGGGATTACATCAGCCACAGGTGCAAGAATATTGAATCTATTCTCAACATTAACAGTAGACACAGGCTGCATTTGTGATTTACTAGGCCTCCCTTGCACTACTATAAATCCATCATCAGGTACTGGTGGTTCCTCMTGTATGTCCACATGTGGCTGTGCACTTGGAGCAGTGACCAATTGTTTGGGTTTCCAGATTTGTTTCTGTGGTTTCCCCCGACAATGCTCTCCCTTATGCCCCAACTTATTGCATTTTGAGCATACAATTGGTCGCCATTCATACGTAACAGGTTGTATCACATCTTCATCAAGTTCATTTAAGCCAGAAAACAAATGGTATCAGGCCAAATCAGAGTCCAACTCAATTTCCACCATAATTCGTGCTGGACAGCTTATCCTTATTGAGAGTGGCGTGGTCTAAGCTCTGAGAGGCTTCCCCAAAACACTTCACGATCTTGGAAGAGCAATTCTGTCCCCAGTATTTACCCCACGTTTGAACTGCACCCAAAGTGAATCCGTCTCACCATGGCAGCATCCAAACTCATTGGTGGCATTCCAAGCCGTTTAACTTAGAATTAGGTTTCGAAGTCAGCTATAATTGCCCCGCAAAGCCCTATCCTCTGCCTCCCATTATCCTAATCGTACCAGGAAAAAGCCTGCCAATGGAGATATCTTTATCAAAAGAATCCTCCCCCAAATCTAGTAAGAAAACCTCAAGAACTGCTGCTAGGATGTAGCTCCAGGATAGTACACATCACCGAGGCATTTCCCAAAACATCAAGCTATCCTTAACATCCTCAAGTCAATTTTAGGTTTCTTATTCCAATTGTCAGTAGGACCAATTAGTATATTTGCAATTAAATCATTCGCATCATTTCAGGGTCCTTGGGTGATTAGGTCTTCGATTGATTATCCATCATAACTAACATCACACCAAAGCAAGATTTAGACAATTAAAGGGTTTGCAAATTACCTTCCAACATCAAAGCGGATCTGGGATTAATCTGGGTATTGTTTATCACCGTTAACCATTCTGAGAACTTGAGCGTTTTAGACTGAAGATTGCTGTTGCAGATGGCTCCCGAATCGAAGCTCGAGGAGTTAGGATTTTGCTCACATTTGCCGAGACTGAAGCATCGGATCCGATGGTATCCTATCCTCATCCTCCAATAACGTATGTGGCTGCGTTTGGAGTCCGACTGCCCATTTGCTTCTGTTTGCCGATTCGACGAAGTTTTGCCACTGGATGGGCGATTTATGAGGTCGTTTAGCAGTTGTCTTCCGAAGGTCGACCTCGCTTCCCTCCTGCATGTGCCACTCAGGGTGGAGAGAGAAAGGGTAGTCGTCTCAATTTTTTCTTAAACTTTTTAACTGCATAATTTTAAAATAGGGTTTTAAAATTAAGAAAATGCTGAATTTTTTTTTTTCATAAAAAGGTTTTTTTCCTAGCTTGTTCAGTCATGATATTTTTTTAGATTGAGGGGAATTGACAAGAAACTTCACACTCAAGGGCCTTGCCTCTTTAAATTGACAAACTAAAAAAAAATTGGTAAGCAAATGAGATGCAAACAATGGGTAATATAGACAACAAACCGTTGAGGTAAAGCTTGAGTCCTGAGTTAATGAGTGTGTTGTTATGACACCTTCATATTTAGTTTTATTCTGCCTGTTGCACCATTATATGTTTTCACTCTAGCTTCTACTTTATATAATCAACTGATATACACCACAACACAAGCAAGTCACCTACCAATTTTGAACAATGAAAATTAAAACATGCCTTTTTTATTTGCTAATAACACAAACCCAATTGTTCAAAACACGAAACCAAGAACACAGATAATGGCAAAACAAAATGCCCGAATAAAAAGACAAAAGACTTAACCCTGAAAGCAAGCTTGAGCTCTTCACTATCATACCTAGATTATATCTCTCAACCTTATTCTTAGCCAATTCTGCTCACAAATAGATACAATCTCCACTTAAAAATCAAATTAAGTGTCGGAAAAAAAACAATTAAAATTACAAAAACAAGTGCACCAACAAATAATTATTTTTTAATAGTACCATGATAGAGTACCCAAGAGCCAGTACGTTTCCATAATTGGGAACTTAATTTGTCTCCCATCTTCATATCCTTTCCAATGAAACTAAAACTTGATTCGGAGTAAAACCCAATTGCATAACTTATTTAATTTGATAATCCAACCCAAAAAAAACCCAAATTTTTCTATAATAGAAAACTTCAAAAGTTCTACTTATACGAAAATTTAGGAACAAAAAAATACAAAAAAATCAGATCGAAAAACAATTAAATCATAAAATTAGAACCAAATCATCCAATTCAGAAATACAGAATTGAAAAAAAAATCTTTATGAATTTTTGGAAGTTCTAACCAAAAAAAACTTCAGAACAAAAAAAAAAAAAAAAACTGACCTCAATGTTCATCTTCACCTTCAGCAAAGACAAAAAGAGAGAAGGTAGCAGATGGTGATGGGGAATGGTAGAAGAGAGATGAGAGAGAAGATGAGGTGAAGGGATGGGGATGAAGAGAGAAGATCAACCGAGTGGATGTTTTTAGGGGTTAGTAAAGAAAGGTGCGATTTCAATGTAAAATCGACGTTTGATCTTTGATGAATAGCACATTTATTATTCTTTCCCCACTCTGTTCATTTGGTGAACAGTTTTTCGGTGGTACAAACGTTTATATTTGTGAATAGTTTTTCTCTACAAGTTTATATGGATGGCAGATGGTGATGGTGCATGAACGAAATTTAGAATGCATGTAATATCAAGGCAAATCGACGGCTCAAGGGAAATGGGATGAGGAGAGAGAATGAAGAGAGAAGATGAGGTGAAGGGATGGGGAATGAGGAAGAGCAATATCAAACAAGTGATGTTTAGGGTTAGTAAATGGGAATATATATATATATAAATATATTATAGAGTCAGCGATCAAATGAAACCACATGTTATATGAAAACGTGAAACCAAAATAAATGGTACATTTTACATTTAAGGGGTACATTACAAGCAGTAAAGGGGTACACAAGGACTTTCAGCTATGTTGATGGAACAAAACAGTGTACCCATTTAAACTTCAATGTACCCCCAGATTGAAATACAAGTATATACATAGATTAAATCGGTGAACGTTCCACTCCAAATCCTTACGGTCAAGATTAAAAGTTTTTAGTTTTCACCTAATGGTTTGTGTCAACATTGATCCTATTCCTATACTATATATATATGATTATATTATATTATATATATATATATATATAATATATAATTTATATATATATATATATAATATACTATATATATATATATTATATATACTTATATAGCCAAGGGAGAGCAATGGTGTCCCCCCCCCCTATGCAATGTCTAATTTACCCTCCTTCCCATTAAACTAAAATTACACAAAGGCACCTACCAAATTAAGCGCATGGTACCAACCACGTTACATTGCACCAAATTAAAGATTCATGCCTAAAATAATAAAATTGCATCAAAACTTATAAGTCAACTAAAACTTAATCTTCTACAACACAAATCACGCCAATTGATTACATAATTCAACCAAGGAAAATTTTTTATAACCTAAAATGGAGATTTATACACCAAAGTTATAAATCTACTATTACATAAGTGAGGGGGCAATCGGTTCACCTCTAAATTACATTTACCTAGGCCACCATACATATGAAAGAAATAACAAAGCAGCCTTAAAAAACATTTCTATAAATATTTCGACTTCAACCAAATCATACATCAATTAGTCCAACATTAATTCACATTACAAGAATTATATGATTGAGTGAAATGTCTTATATTGATTTGGGAGAAAAAAACCTACAAACTCGAATGGAAATAATTGATCCAATCACGATAAGCTGATCAATTTAAACTTTTAAAATGTAATTTCTCATAGTTCAAAATTTTCCGTAAATAAACTACAATTATATATTGGCTCACACTAAAAATCAATTACACACCTTACAAACAAAAATACAATCAAATTTTCTTTTCCAATCCACTAAGTTATAGAGAAGGGGGGAAGAATGGTGTTCCCCCCTCTTAACAAGTCGAAAATACCCTTAAGGAATTGATATACTCCGATCTAAATACTTTAATTCCCTTAATAAATTTATTTAGAGAAATAGATTACCCTTATTGAATTGTGAACTTAATTAGTGAAAAATTCAAAGCAATGAACATATTCTAAATTGAATTAAAAATATATATGAAATATATTAAAATTCAAGATATATTTCCTACAAAATGATTTAATTTAAAATAATTGTATTGTAATTTAGTTATAAATAATTTTTTTACGAGTAGTATAAATCAGTTATATCAATATTCTTAAAAATTATAATAAAATAAATACTATATAATAATTTTATGAATGCAATTTCACAAGTCAAGCACGCATCGCGTGCACATAAACTAGTATATACATATAGATCAGAATCAAGTGAAAACCACATGTTATATTGAAAACGTGGAAACCAAAATAAGTGGATATATTTACATCATAAGGGGGTACATATAAGTATAAGGGTACACCAAGACTTTGGGACCTACTGTTATGGCATTGGACATGCGTACCCTTTAATCCTTCAATGTACCCCAGATTGAAATTAAAGTATATATATAGATTAAATCTACTGTTGTAGCAAAGAAATTGGACGATGACGTGGCTGGCTACAATATTTCCTAGCTTCTGGGTTGGAGAGGGGAAGGCTTCCCGTCAATGCTACCTCGAGAGCTGGACCTCTATTGCACGTAGACTCGCTCCGTTGCTTTCCTTAGATCTGGCTAAGAATCTTTGAGCGCTGTCACCTGCACAAAGGAGAATAATCCTATTCTGGATCATCTCCCCTTCGATGTTAAGTAAGATGGAGTTTAGGGAATAAAAAGTGCCAAGCTAGAGAGAGAAATTGTGGGAGTTTATGCAATAAATGTATGAAAATTGTGTGTGTTTTCCTTGGTTTTTGGTAGTTTTATAGGAACCTCCAAAAACAAAGGAACCACTTGGATGGGGTGGACACTTGTCAATCCATCCATTGCTCCCGAGCTTTCCTTTACTACGTTTAGTGGAAACGTCGGATTCTCCGTCTGTTTTGGTTGGATTAATAAAAACGTGGCATTTGCACGTGGATCGTTTTGACCCAATATTTGGGACACGTGGGAGGGATTTTCCGTGCGCACATCATTTGCCCCTCAAAAGACCCAAATAAATTGTTGGATTTATGGGGTGTTTGATCCTTGTATTTAATCTAATATTACATTTGCGTAAATAAACCTTAAATCAGATAAAACTAATTTTTTTTTTTTTTTTTTTTTTGCTTGTTGGAAAAAAATGTGCCTTTCGTGGGAAAAAGATGGCTAGGCCAACATTTAATTCGCAGCGCTCGGGAATTCGCATGGCCAGTAGCAGCTGAATCACTAATCCTCCTTCCTGCTCAAACTTTCCTCCCTTCCATTCAAATTTGAAAATTAAGGGAAAAGAGGCACGGGACCAGGGGGGCTATAATACCCTCTGAGGGAGAGAGAGGAGGACTCTTTCCTTCTTTCATCGCTTGAAATTCCTCTTTTCTCCGCACATTTTTTCCCTTTCTGTCTCGAAGTTTGCCCCACCCCAGTTCCTGCTCGCGGTTTTCAAGGTTCATCTTCGCAGGACAGTCAGTCTTCGCTCGCAAGTTCGCAGTTTCAAAAGTTTTCTTACTTCGACATCCTTCTGTTCAATACCGTCCGCACCTCAGGTACTGATTTTGCACCTTTTCTTACTTTCGCACTTATTCTTTATTCTTTTTAATCATAGTAGTAATGGCGACGTAAGTCTACGGACTCTTCGCCCCAATAAGAATAGAGTTGGGGCTTTGGAAGACCTAGTCCAACTTTCCTGGCTCCAATTTTAACTTGCTTTTTCTCCCTCCCTGATTTTGTACTCGCACCCTTAGCACCTTCTCCCATCCTTGACACTCTCTCTATCATCAGGATGCCCCGCATTAAACATACGGCTACTTAGGAGGCCAGCAGGACCAATTTATGAGGACGAGCCGGCCAGGCAAGTACCATCTAGTCGCATCCTGTATTTGTTGGAGGATGCGAGCCTTGACTTGTTCTGAAATAAGCGCCAGAACTTGATTGCCGCTTTGCAGGAGAGCACGTGACCGCGAGACTCCTAAAAAGACTGCGGAGGGGGACCAAGCTTGAGAATAAAAGGACGAGGAGCGAGTATATATAAGGACCCCGTGGCCTGGATTGCCAAAAAAAAACCCCAGGAGGTGGAGGAATCCCTCTGAAGATGAAGACAAGGAATGTACCAGTCCTTCGTCCTCCATTGTCGAAGGGCTTTGGGGGTTGAACTTTTTTTTTTTCCATATGGCGGGAACAAGCACATCTTGTCCTCACAGCGGGCTTCGTCGCTCCTGTGTGAAGGACTTGTTGTCTTCCTGCTGAGGAACTGCGATCACCTTAGGCTCTGAGGACACCTTGCAGTTTTACAAGGCAGGTGGTGACTTGGGCCTTTGCTTTCCCCTTCATTCTTCAAACCAATGTCCTGAAGGCCTATGGGCATTGCCTCGCACAGCTAGACACCCCAGTCCTGGTGTCATATTCTTTGGCCTACATGGCGTTTGTAAGTAAAAGGCTGCGCAATGTAGAAACTGATGTCTTCCTTCGCATGCATCTATTTCCAAGAATAGCAAGGCCAGGCTGGGTTGGTTCCAGCTCCGCAAAAAGGGAAGTCACATGACCTCGCTGACGAACCCGAATAAGGTGTACCAATACTAGAAAATTGATTTCTTCCTTGTGCACACAGAAGAAATTGCCCTTGCCGAGGATCCATTTCCTCTTGGACCTCGCACCAGATACATACATCGAGAGGGGTTAGGCGAGGACCCCATAAATAACACCAACAGCCTAGAGTACTTCGAGACTGTCAGCATTGAGTTTAGGCTTTGGCCAAAAAAGCCCACGGGTCCCCAAGAACTGTGCTGCCAACTCTTCGAATGTTTATTGCAAGTGACTTCCTGCGAGCCTTTGAGCTCGCAGCGAGTGGTCGTCGCCTTTTGCGAGCAGAAAGGGTAGGATCTTTGATTGTAAAATTTTGCTCTGTTTGAATTTTTGTTAGCCAGTGTTTCCTCTCGCAGAGCTTCCCTTCGCTAGCATTGCCCATTCGTTTGACGGACTTGGCCAAGTGAAGAGTTTCAAGCTCTCACAGCCGAATGGCGGTGAGACCATTGGCAGATAAGAAGGCTGCTCATCGGGTAAGTGCTTGCTCTCGTCCTCTCTCTAACTTTCCTTTCGCATGATTTGGTTTATCAGCTGCGAAGACTTAATGACATATGCCTCGCATGAGCATTGCTCAAATGCGAGATCACAGTTTTCTACCTTTTCCTGCGAATGGCTTACTTGTATTTCTTTTCCCATTTCGTAGAAGTTGAAGAAACCTTCTGACATCTTTGCGGCTGGGAGGACCAGCTCAACCACAAAAGGGAAGCCTTCGAAGCCTGCTTCCACCAAGCCCCCACAATACCCGAAGTCCTCAAAAAGACATCTACTCAGCGAGGCGAGGTTAAAGGACAAAACCACATACCCCCTCCGATCGGAAGAGAGAACACCTTCCTCGCAGGGCGAGAGGAGGAAGCAACAAACATTCCTCGCGAAGCCGAGGAGAAAAGAAATCAAAACACCTTCGCGGAGCGAGGTGGAGAGTAAGGACCAGAACATAAATCTCCTCGCCCTCGGCGGGGAAGCACAAGATTGCCCAGGGAACTGTGAAGACCCGACATCAAAATAAATAAAGCCTACTGAGGCTCCCAAAAGTAGAGCAGCACCAACTTGCCTGGCAAAGGCAAAGGCATTGAGGTGCCAAATTCAAGCCCGAAGCATTCCTCGGCACACCACCAACTCCCCTCTGACTAAAGGGGATTGTCGCATTCGCTCAGGTAGGCAGAAGGAGAGCTCTTCGCATCTGCCCTGAGCAACTTACCAAGGACATCACTCAGCAGGAAAGTCATAATTCCTCGCAGTTCAATTTGGGTCCAATGCTCATCCACAGAGGTTCGCCATCATCAACAAGTATGGGCTGGACCCTGCTTTTTTAGGCCGCGAACCCCTAGCTGGGTCGCAGTCATCTGAGTGAATATGAAAGAGAGATCAAAGTCTCGCATGATTCTCCTCTCTTCTAGCCTCGTCCATCACTGATTCCCATGCGTTGGTCTTGACTCGGAATACCGTTCCGTACTGTGCCAGGTGATGCAGCGGTGGATGAATTCCTCGCACCAGGGAAGAGGACTCGCCGATTGGTCCCTGAATGGGCGAGGTAATCAAGAAAGCACAGAACCTCCCTCGCTAATTCCTACTACCGAAAGAATTGGAGGAGCTTGCCAGCGAGTTGAGCGCTTCTTAAATCTTCCTCCCTGAATTCACTATTGTGGGGGGCCTCGACAATCCAACTTCGAGGAGCTTGTGCCAATCCCAGTGTTCAGAGCCCCCACTAATTCACTCCTCTCGAGAGGCCAGAACACAAGGTCACCCGTCCGGGGGATGAGGTTGGGCGACAACATTGCAGGGCTGGACAAGTTTGTTTGCGAAGACACATCCTTCGCTGGTTTCTGCCCCTCTGCTGAGCCACAAAGAGTACGATAGTGGATCGAGGTGGACGATGGACCCACGTACTCTTCGCGCAAATTTGGATCTGATAGAGAAGAGATAGTGGGCGAGATGGTTCACTGTGCGCGAAGGAGTACTAGGACAGCCTTCGTGGGGATTACGAGATTGGATCTTGTATTGGGCTAGGCATGGTGGTCTCGCCGATTGTAAGTTCATCCTCTTCATTTGAATTTTACAGTATAAGTCTTCGCAACACGTAGTTGTTGGTCGGCACTTTTGTTAACTTACTTCGGCACTTTTTCTCAGGTGGTACCGTCAGTAGTAAAGTAATGCTTAACACCAAGGCCAAACATGGCGACAAACAACTTAACGGTTTTCATATGACGAAACGCCATGTCGACAATGCCGTAAAGAGAACCAACCTTCCACCGAACATCCACTACCTAACAAGAGGCCAAGCAAAGAGGTGGTTACTAGAAGCATAGAGTCCCTCATGGTGAACCTTAGCTATCAAGCGATGACGCTGAGAGGACCTAACCTCTTGGTCACAAAGCTCAAGCCGGTGAAGGCAAGCCTACGCAAGTCGCTTGAAGGCTATCACTCCCTCTTACAGTACCTGATTTGCCAAGCTTGTGGCCAGGTCTGCAGAGAAGGAGGAGGAGGGTCAACCAAGCTGTCATGGAATCGAACCGAGAAGACGGTGCTGCGAGGTTGCTGAGCCTGCCGCAAGTTGAGAAGGAGCTTTGGCCCGAAGGCTGAGGCTTAAAGTGCGAGTGAGCTGCTCAATCTTTCGCTTCATGTTGATGAGCAAGAAAGGAGCTCGCAGCTCTGAGAGATCAGAAGATTGAGTCTCGCTTAGAGGGGCCAAGAACAAAGGATTGAGGAATGCGAGCTCTAGTTGAGGTGCTTTGGCACTTCTTCCCTGCGAAGAAGACTTATCCCTCGGCTTCTGGGGAAAGGCTGACTACGTCGAGCAAGTGAAGATCATCCAGACATGCCTGACACTTCCAGAGCACCCAAGGCCTCCTTTGCCAGAAAGGACTTCGATGTTTTGAATACAAGGACCAAGAGCACGTCCACGACTCCGCACTTCTGATGTTTTCTTCCAGCGTACGACGATGCGCTAGTAAAGATGCGAGCAGCAGTATGGCGAGGAGGAGAAGCAAACTAACGACTGTCGCGTCGCCAAAGATGGTGATGACTATGCTGCGATCAGGATGAGCATGTCACAAAAATATGACGATCGGATGATGCTGAGGTTCAACATCAGATGAGCTCCCCGCCCCACCAGCCTCGCAGATGATAGAGCGTCTCAGTGTTTACATGGCAGAAACATTCAAACCAGGTTGAAAGTCGCAAGGCATGATTAGGGCGTCATCCGGTGTTTCATGTTAAAAACATTTCAACCAGGTTGAGCTTCGCAGAGCATGATCTGATCTCCGTCCCCATTCAAGGTTTATCCTCTCAAGTGAAGGTGTTCTCTTTCATTGGGAGCTTTTGAAAATCAGTCATCAGATGCCCTTCTCGCCTTGCTTTTGTTCAGCCCACCAGAGTATTTTGTTGTACTCTTGTTGTATTCCTTAGATAATTTGTACAAGTGTTAGCCTACGCAAAGGATCTTTTTGTCTAAAAGCTTTGTAATCCACTCTTCTCAATCAATCATAAGCCTTCTTGGTGTAGAATCACAATGTCTTTAGTCTCGCAGTATGCTCCACTTTCGTTAATTTTTTGAAATTTTGTTTTGATTCTAAGTCCATACGTCCGTTTTACTTCGGGTACTTGCCTTCGCTTCAGACACCTGCCTTGTAGTGCATTGTGCACCATTGTCGACATGGACTACACAAAACCTGTGCGAACAGACTCCTCGAGGACTTAGTATAGTTCCGTACTTGTGCGAAATTCCAAGGTATATAGATTCTTAAGATTGATGATCTTGCAGGTCCTGTTGTCAGTCACAATCATACTGATTGCCCTTAAAACTTAGAGATTGATCATGGAGGACGCATAGCAGTTCAACCCTCGAGGATCACCATCTTGGACCATTTTTC
>SNQN01010791.1:0-20830 GCA_008642245.1 Bassia scoparia | reverse complement strand
GGGTCGAACAGACTGCCCGGGTTCCTGGCATTACTAGACATGAAAGGGAGATGGCTAGAGAAGGGCCCTCCTCTTCGCATGTGGACGATGATCCAGAGGACATAATTCCCGAAACCTTTGACTTGGACGTTTCAACTGAGGACGTTTTTATAGATCCCCCACCAAAACCTCCAGTGGTGACAAGGACTTGTCGATATCCTACCCCCGAATCATTTAAGGTTTGCGATGGGTGGATCGAAGAACTAGCCGCGGACAAGGAGGAATACAGTGCCCTTCTTGGAATAAGGGGACCTGCCATCGAACTGATAATCCCTAAGAAGGGAGACAGAATCGTCGATGCTTCTTAAGGTACCTTCGCAATTTACAAGGATGTGGTAGACCTTGAACTTAGGGTTCCTGTTAGGAAATTTTTCTACCATCTTCTTCAYGATTAAGGAATAGGCCTTTCGCAATTGACCCCCAACTATTGGGTGCATATATTGGGGTATTTCGCCYCTTGCAAGGCGAGAGGATACTCCCCCTCGGTTCGAATTTTTGTGCYAATGCACACCTTGAGTAAAAATAATAAGTGCCTCTATGGCTGGTATCAGTTGGCAAACCGCGAAGGTTACATGACTGCCTTCGACAAGCCAAAGAAATTTAATTTCTAGAAGACAAAATTCTTTTTCATTCGCACCGCCGAAGAGGGTGCTAATAAAATACTCCTTGCTTGGACTAGGTCTCCCAATTCGGTTAAGTCTCYTGAATTGGGAACCCTTTTAGAGAATAAGGAGAAGCAAATGAAGTACTTCACCTCCAAGGCTGTAGTTCTTASTGATGGAGCAATTAAGGACTTCATTCCTAAGTATTGGCTCCCCTTATACGAGTTCTTCGTCGAGAAGGACTTCCTAATGCTTTCTCCCTAATCGATGGCACTAGGGAGGAGAGAGGTAGCTTTACATTTTTCTTAGTTTGAAACCTCTTGCTTTCGCATAACTAACTCTGACTGTCTTTTCCCTTCACAGTTGCCYCCTACGAACGCTTGCCTGATCTCAAAAGAGGCAAGATGGCTTCRAAAGATTACGATGCTCTTGCTGCGGAGGCAAGATATAAAACTTTGAAGGAGAWGAATAAAGATCGTGCATTAAGTCCTCTTCGATACTCTTTCTTCAAGTTCTAGGGGGAACTTGCGAATGTGCACCTCAGTGTCTCCACTGATTTCTCTTCGCAACTTCTTCCTTGGTATTTTTCTTTCTTGTTTTTACATCTGATGGAGGAACATGCGAACGTGCACTTCTGTGCTCCCACTAGTTTTGCTTCGCATTTTCCTCCTTCGAGCACTTCTTAAAGGGGGAACTTACGAACGTGCACTCCCATGTTTTTATCATTTTTCATTCGCAATGTTGTCAGACAGCACCATCATTGGCTTCGCAACTATCAAGGTTCTTGCGAATGTACACCATAGTGTTTACTATGATTTTCGTTTGCATTTCCCTTTGACCTTTTGGCGAAGGAAAATTYRAGGGTGCACTGAAGTGTACGTTCGTAACTTCCTCGTGCTATTATCTATAACTCGATGCGAAGGATTTCATATTTGGAAACATGGGTTKCTGCGAACGTACATTACAGTGTTTACTGGGGTTTTCCTTCGCAATACTTCGTATGAATTTCTCTTTTTCCTTTTGGCGAAGGAGAAGTGTAGGATGCACTGAGGTGCAGCTTCGCAACTTCCCTTGGCCATTTGGCAGAGGTAATATGCATGATACACTGAAGTGCAGCTTCGCAACTTCCAGTTGTATGTTTCTAACACTTATGAATTTTTTTRGTTATTTCAGGATCTTCCCAAACCTTCAACGGTGGTCTTGAAAATCAAGCGAAGAGATGGTCGAGCCAAAAAGACCACCAAAGACACTTCGCTAGAAGTGGTGAGGGTCGATTCAGACGATGCTAGAGATGTAGGAAGGGCTTCGGCAACTCCTGTTTCCAGAACCAACGGATCCCAGGCTGGCACGAAGAGGAAAGCCTCTTCGCATGATACTGGGACTTCATCGAAGCACCAAAAGCCACTCTCTATTTCTCCCCTTCGGGAGATACCTCACACCGGTGATGATCCTGGTGAGCATTTGTCTTATGCGAACACCTATGAGTGAATGTCTAAGAGTTCCCATGACACTCCCCTTTGTTTCACCAGATATCCTTTAAATATTGGCGATGACACTGAAACTATCGAACAAAATCCTGACCTTCMTCCTAATACTGACAATGCAGAGTACGTGGACATCGAAGGTGATGGCGACGAGCTGCCAGTCGCCATAATGCAGAGTTTCAACAGACCTTCTTTCAACACCATGACAATGTGGACATCATAAAAAATATTGACTTTTTAAAGTTTAATATTGACGATGACAACATCGTTCCTCCCTTGGACTCTCCGCCGTTTCCAAGGGCTCCTCGTGCTGCGACGCCCAAGCCTGACAAGGACATCRATCATGGGCTGAAGTAGCACTTCGCCAAGAAGCATCCCAACCGAGCCAACGATTTGTCCAATTTACAAGAGAAGGATGCTACTTGGATCGAAGAGGAGGATGAGCGATTCCTCCGAGCTTCGCAAAACTTCCCAMCTCCTTGCAAGAGGAAGATGATTAATGAAATGGTGAAGTGTGCTCCACCAGATTATCTGGACACACTTCGAGGCTTGGACGAAGGTTCTGCTGGGGCCATTGAGGGCTGCTTGGCTGAGGTAAAATATTTTCATACTTAGTCGATTCTTCATTTTTCATACTTAGCCAATTTTTCATTTTTCTCTATTGTTTGGTTCTCCTAACTTGATTTGTGTTCGCAGGCCATGGTAAGAGTCGACGGACTTGCAAAGACAATCCGTCACTACCGAAGGGAGGCAAAGTACAAAGAGCTTTTCACTAGTAGAAAAAATCAAATTTGCRGCGGTTGTAAAAGCCTTATTTGCTGCATTTTTACAACCCCAACAAATGCCACAGCAGCAAATACCATTATCCACATTTGCTGCATTATTTATTATGCAGCAAATAAGATTGTTATTTGCTGCGGTTTCAATAGTAAAATGCAGCAAATAGAAATGTTATTTGRTGAGTTTTATAGGTTCAAGTGCAGCAAATAATATTCTTATTTGATGCATTATACTACGTTAACAGCAGCAAATAAGATCCGTTTTGCTGCACTTTTTACAAGAACCGCAGCAAATGTAATTCTTTTTTTTTTAAAAAAAAATTGCACCTAAAATTAATATTAATTATAAATTAAATTTAAAAAGCAAGACGAAATTTCGTCAGAGTCTCCTTTATATATTGATTAATCCAAAAACCTGTATGGAGTTACACAATATATTCATACATAACCACATCCAAAATGTGTCTCCAACTCCTCATAGTTATACCCAACACCAAAAAATAAACTATTATAACTTGATAACATTCGATTGTTTCTCGCAAAACAATATATGAAAACCACTACTTCGTCGTTCCAATTGCTTGTGTCAAATAATTCGCCCATTTTTCACGTATCTCATGAATCTCTTGATTGGTAAATGATCCATCTCTCGGTGAGTTATACACCTAATAACAAATACAAACACAATGAAATTGTCTACTTATAAAGCAATAAGAAAAAATTTAGGCAAAAGTCAATTAGTACGCGAAAAAACAAATTTACTAAACAAAACAATTTGAATTCAAGATGTGGCAGGTGGCAGCAGTGGCCGGTGGCAGCAGCACACAGTGGCAGGTGGCTCACGCACCAGCACACAGTGGCAGCACCATCACATGGCTTGCAGCAGGCCCACGCACACACAACAGTAGAGGTCCAGATCCCGAGGCCATCCCGAGTCCAAATATTTCTGGATGACTACACGTAATGATCTCTTTTGTTTCATGTAGCCATCCCGACTTATGGGACTAAGGGTTTGATTGATTAATTCTATTAAGTCAACAACATATAAAATCTATTCTCTAGCTAAATTTTTATTCTAAGAAGTATGTAAATTATTATCGTGGAAACCGTGAATATAAGTGTATCCTAGTCATGCCTTAATTTGAAAACATTTGTTTTCTTTCAAGAGATGAGGGAAAGAAAGCTACAAGGCACAATCAACCAATCAAAGCCACTCTGGGAAACCAATCTACGTATCATTGAAATGGGTTTTTGGGTTTTGGGTCAATAGATGTGAACAAACACTTTTCATATGACTGATTCAAAATTTAAATGGTGGTAGTTCTGTATTTCGCGTATCCGATTTGAAGGAGTTTATTTTAAATGAATACGATGTGTATGACTTGTTTAAGTTCCCTATGTCTAAAACTGAGGTTTTTTCAGTTTCAAGGGGTCCAAATGCAAAGAATATGCAATTTTTCATCAAACCACATTTGAAACATATCAGTACTCAAATTTTCATCTAAAGAATCCCATGATGGCAACTCAGTAGAAGGCCGATTCTTTTTTTTTTCCTTTTCATTTCCTCTCACACAGCTTGTTAATTTCATTAATCTAATATGAAGAAAATAAATTCATATCCCTCCTCCATTCCAAAAATAATGCATGAATAGGCTACATAATTTAAAAACAAAAAACAAATAATAAAAAACAAATCATTTATTTCAAAGATACATTACTAATACAAAACATAAAAAATTCAAATAATGAAAATAATACTTAATAACATCCACAACAATATATTTTCAATTTCAACTACACAATATTCTCAGCAGCAAATGAAATCATTTAAAAAAGATATTATAAACATAATACATAATATCATCCAAAAACTACATAATATGACATAAGACAACATAATATAACAATATTATATAAATAGAAAATATTACACAGAACTACATATACTTCACAAATAAATAATATTATTCAACAGTAGATACTATAATAAAAAAAACAAGAATCATTATTTTATAATACATCATTTCTTAAAAATATACACAATAAGAACTATAAATTCATAATAAAATACGAAACAACAGAATAGGAAGGGTCTCTCATAATAATATACACAATAAGAAATATAAATTCATAATAATACACAATCTGGTCTCTCAGACATTTTCTTAATTCGCTTCTTCAAATTGATATGACCATCAACGAATTCAAACATCGAACTAATAGGAAGAGTATAATCAATTACACCAGAACCAAAATTTCCATTAACTTCAGCTGAACACCTTGATCTGATTCGTTGGCTATCCCAATATGGAAGAAGAGGAATAGATTGTGGAATCTATTGTGGAATCCTTTCACCACCAATTTTGAAATGATGAAAATAAACCGGCATCAACATAATAGTGCATCCCTCAAATGAACAAGATTTTCCCTTTTCTCTAATATGCTCTTTATATTTCAAAGTCGCATGTTTCAACCTTTCAACAACATACTTGCATCAACTATACTTGTGTATGTTGTCGATGTCTTCAACATCAACTGCCACCCTTATATGAAGGTAGGAACTTGTTGTTGGAGCCAAGAAAGACGAAGAAACCATCATTAACCACAACTTCCACTAGTAGAAAAATCATCAAAATCTGGGGTTTTTTAGGGCCCAAAAGTTGCGGTTTTGAACCTGAGCTTTTGGGCCTGCAGCTGCACCTATGGAGACAAGCGAGTATGCCTAGTTTTGGCTTATTTTGGCTGATTTTGATCCTTTTGCTTTCTTCGATGCATTTTGGCACGCCGTTATTGGTCCAACCTAGGTCCTTCCCTGCATTTTCAAGGAGGAATGAGTCAACATTCGCCTCAACAACGTAATGCAACATACGCAACAACACAAGATGATCTACGTCGTCTTAGAAGTTTAAATACATGCATTGCATACAATTAGCAAGTTGGATTTCGCAAGTCGTAGTCAAAGCTCGGCATTACAAAATGAGCTGTGCCTAGAGTCAAGCACAAGTCTAGGCATATTTACACAAACACTCGAGTCTAAGATAGAGTCGAGTCAAGTCAAGGAAAAGTCAACAAATAAGTCTAATTAGGTCTAAGCAAAGTCCTAAAATCAACCAATGCAAAGCTAGGGTCACCCTCCTTCCCTACAGGTGACAGGTACATCTACTGCTCGAAACACGTCGAAAAGCCGAATGAAGCTAGCACTTGCAAAGCAGACTTGTCCAACAACTCACCAGGGAAAGAAACTACAGAAAGGGTCCCTGGTACTATAAACTAAGTCGAAGGTCTGGGCTGAGAGCAAGAAGTCGAAGCACTGCTCGCTAACCTCGTGCCCGACGAGGTCGATGTCCTGCTCCGTTTGGAGACTAGTCTCATCCGCACATCGCCATCGTCATCKGCATCCTCATCGTTGCCCTGACGAACTTACAAAAAGAATTTTGAAGTGAAAAACGGGTTCCCGACCCTGCAAAGAATTTAAATTACAAGATTTGGTGCATTTACTGAGTCTCTCAACTTACAGTAGGAGTGTCACCAAGCATATATCACTCCCAYCAGCCTCACGACGCCTGCCCGAGGCATCTATTTCACAAGTCAAGCAAGTCAGCACATGAGTGAATATTGGCATGAAATGACAAAATCAAGATAATAAAGCGTCCCCTACCTGACCAGCTCCATGGGGCATCGAGTTCTGAGTGTGTCTAGCAACTAGAGCTGTAGGCTCAATAAACTCGTCCGAACCAGGACAAATCCTCAAGTCAGCAAAGGGGATCTCCCTGAGGTCGTAGTTAGGCTGCACAAGCCAAGCTAAAGTTAGTGCAAAACTAACGGGAAGCAAATGCAAAGAAAAGGTGTTGATAAACAAGACTCATACCTCGAAAACTAGCGCAACTCGGGGGGCTAGCCACTCTTCTATAAGGCGCTCCTAGGCGTCCTCACCCCTAGCACGTAGCAAGAGCTGGTACTCCACTGCCTCACCATGACTCAAGTAATTATACAATGTGGTAACTAGCAGATCCTCATCCATCATAGTGGTTGGAGGATCATGAGGCACAACAGGCTTAAAACAACTATGCTGCCTCACCACACGCTCCCTAAGGTACTAAACAGGCCCTTGAGGCCCCCAGAAGATACATTGCCTTTTAGCAAGCTCAGCCGCTGCAATAAACCTCCTCGGCCTCGAATTCCCTACTCGCCTCCATGGGCGCCACTCAACCAGCAGCAAGATGTGGTTAAAATCACAAGTATTCAAAGAAAACATGCAAGTAAATGGCAACGAAACTCACCTTAGTTGGGTTTAAGCGGCGGAAAATCCTCCAAGGCTGTTTGAATTCGCCAGTCCAAGTCGGAGTGTCTCGGGGTGTTCACCGCATCATCACAGGCCACCGAGCATGCTGTGCGTGGGGAGACAACCTAGGCACCAAGACCATGCGTGGAAAGTACTCATACATCCAGAATTGCAACTATAGCTAACAGGATCAACCAACAGAGGTAAATCAAATACAGTCAAGGCGGTAATAGTCAAAGAAAATTACCTCAAGCACTCCCCAACTGGCAGCTAGCGCTAGAACTGTAGTGCCATCCATCTGACGGCAACACATCCTCATGGAATGGACCAGAGCTGCATAGCCGAATCCGCCCAAATCATAGGAGGAAACAGTAGAAAGGTCCTCCAGAATAGGGAGAAAGCAAAGCTGAACTCTACTTCCCGTGCCCTTATCAGGACACAAAGCTGTGCAAAGCATCACCAGGATAAAGATCCTAGCTGACTGCTCATCTGTGGTACCCACCAGCTCTAGACCATCTATAAGTACACCCTGCGAGGCTCTGTTGTCCACCCTCTCAGTTCCTAGACGAGAAGCGATTAGGCCTAGCCAGTCATCTAAGCGAGGATCAAAAAGCTTGATCTCGCTATCCAGAGGGACAAGCTTGTTAGTGCAAGCAAGTCCTGTAAGCATGGAAAAGTCGAATGGGTTAAAGCCATTTCCCCCCATGGGAAGTGATGGTGTTCGTGGTGTCTCAAAACCAGTCTATCAAGCCGAACACCGAGATCTTAAGAGCAAGCGAGTACGACTGCCTAGTCGTACTAAGGATAAAGCCTTGAAAGCCGTACCGACCTAATATGTCCCATACTCGTCTGCGACGCTCAAAGAAGTCTTTGCGGAACAGATCGCCAATACTGTGAGAAGTTCCAGACGTATAAGTACGGTAGTCACTTTGCTCAAGGGATGACACAAGGGTTATCAAGAAATACATAACAAAAGGTAACTAGGCAAATAAAAGTAACATAGACGTCCCTTCTTCGGACGAGTGGAGATGTGGTAATCAGGGAAGCAACACAACTCTGAGTTTTCCCAACCAGTCACCTTCCATCTCTGGCGGGAACTACGCACCTGCTACCCTCTTCGGACTGGCGTGCTACAAGTAAAATAGAGCAAAGTTACAGAAAACAAARGGGCAACATAACGACTAAAAATGGGCATCCCACATACAAACAAAGGGCCCTATGGGGGCTTACAACTWATCAACACAACCATGGTCGAAGGAAATGCACAATTTCCTAGCAATCGAAACAATAGACAAGGAACTAAAGGGTGAGAAAGAGCACTTTTTCTTCCCAGTGAATATACATAGCTAACGGAATGCACAATTCCACTCACAAACCCTATATGCAACGAGGATTTTAAGAAGGTGTAAGCACTCACTTATGTGCCATAATCCCCAATTAAGTAAGCAATCAATGTATGGGCACCGGGGCGTCACTGGGCCAGACTAGGTGAGTATGCCTATAGTTGTGTGTTTATACTCGAAATGAGTAGAGGAAGTCGCCACCGCACTTATTTTGGGAAGCTGCAGAACACGTTTTAAACTTTGCCTATAATTGTAGAAAGCAAGGCGAAGGACTCCATGTCTYYTAGTGCACCAAAGGTCTGGATTAGGTGACAAGGGTAAGGGTGAACTAGTGCACAACACCCTCCCCATCTAGCGGCCTCTACTCAGTTATTGCGAGTTCATTGTCCGAAAGACAACAATAAAAAGTTTTCCGTTTTAAACCCTAAGCATGCAAAAATACTAGGCGGGTTATTTAACAGAATACTATGCAAATAGTGTCTAGTTTGCTGTGGTTTGTGTTGTTAATTCCGTATTCCTAGAGCCTAATGCCGGTTGTCCATAATTATCTTATTAGGAGTGAAACACGAAATTTGCAGGTCTTTGTTAAAGCATATTATGGTTGTGAAACAAGCATGCAAGCACTTGTGCGAGGAATTTAAAATTATTCCTTAAGCACAACAAGAAAATTGGCTTCGGTCGACCACGATTACCGACCGAAAATCGGTCGGTAACAGGGGTTACCGACCGATAAACGGTCGGTAATGGTTGTCGGAAAAATAATCGTCGGTAATCCAAAAATTACCGACCGATTATCGGTCGGTAAGGGTTTACCGACCGATTATCGACCGATCACCGACCGATAACATCCGACCATTTTTTGGAGGGAAAAAGTGGATTACCGACCGATAGGTCGGTCGGTATATCGGTCGGTATACCGACCGATTTTGAAATCGGTCGGTATACCGACCGAAAAATCGGTCGGTAATCTAATTTTTCCTTCCAAAATATGGAGGGACATTGGAGTTTTTACCGACCGATTCGTCGGTCGGTATATCGACCGATTTGAAAATCGGTCGGTATACCGACCGACCTGTCGGTCGGTAATCACCTCATACTTTTTTTTAAAATTTAAAATTTCTTCATTACCGACCGAATTTCGGTCGGTAAATTTAATTTGCACCAAAAAAATATTTACTGACGCTAGTCGGTCGGTATATTCATAGGAGGAACAAAAAAAATATACAGCAGTGCAGCACTGCTGGTTCCGTTCCCAAATTTTTCATGACATCATGGCAATGGTTTCAAATAATTATGCAAACTCTTCTGTATTTCAATGTTATTTGGATTTCACTAATCATTTAAACAAGAGAAATCCCTCAATAAAAGTACCACACTTTTGTTAGGTCTTGAATTCACTCTTATAATGTCTTCTCAAATACTACTGTTAGGCCAAATTTTGACAGCAAGATACACCCAGAAAATCATTCCAAAACTTATGATTTGAAATTCTTGATTGATTCACTGATGATTTGTTGCAAGCTTTGTATGAATTAAAAACCCTTTCTTGAATAATTTCTGACAATGTGAAACAAACTCATGCACAAGTTTTCTTCAATCTGAGCAAGAACTCCAATGTTGATGATTTGATGGTGCAAATTGAAGTGTGCCTATACAATTTAAAGGCAAAAAAGTAAGACAAAGATTATTTAAATCATAAAAAAAGGTAAAGTAGAATTAACAGCATTTAAAAATCAACATATCAGAATTAAAATTATACACACAAACATGAGAACAATGAAACTTGCATTGAACATACAAATGTGAAATAAATCATATTGTGTAGACCCTAATAGCATTAACACTAGAATTTATCATTTCTTATTAAGCAACATACATACACCATATTAAGAGACAAAGTTATTCATTTGAGCTTAATTAACAAGACAATTTGCTCATTATCCGGTTTTCGGATTACTAGTGTTTAGTATACAAGAGAGACAAAGAGCACTTTATTTTGGATTAATCACATACATAGATGTTGTTAATTAATTAATTATAATTAAATTATTAGGTTAGCAAGCAAAGCACACGAGTGATCGACTTGAAGTGTTAATACAAAAAGGACAAACGACTTTCTATGGAATCAAATTTGACAAATCTTTAACTTGGATGTGCCTAGCTAATGCTAATAGTCAATACGGAATATCTTAATTTTTTCACTTATTACTCTAATTTTTGCAAAAATAAAAAAAATAAAATACTATACAAATATTGTAAGTAGGAAATCCAGTGATGATAACCTAAATTGTAATACTGCATATACAACTGCAAAAAGTCTTTATTAAAATAATACGGTGTCGATCAATTGGACATAAATCAATATGGAGAATTGCATAAATCGTGAATATAATTGAAATACTGTACATACAAGTATAATGGAAAACATGAAATCTACTTGATTGCAACTTAGCAACCCAAACTAACCTAAGTATATTATTCAGAATAATCATGCTTCAAATATCTCTGATTTCTAACATACATTTATTTCATTACATGAGTTGACTATTTACTCTCAATGCAAGTTTAATGTACAAGCACCACATACTACTATATCAGACCTGTTTGTGTTGAATAATGAATGAAAAGGATTTGTTCTATACTTGATTGCAACTGATGCAATGGTAGTGAACAGAATAGAGAATCAGGTAGAAAAGCAAAAGTAAAGAAATGAGAATTGTATCTACTATTTCGAGTGGAAATATAAGCTCCTGCATTTAACAACTGAGAGCACCTCATGTAACATTTATGAACATTGTACTCTATTTGAATTTTGGAGAGGGAGAGATTATTAGTACTTTAGTAGGGATGTGGACAAGTTGGAATTACATGAGTCACTGTTCTTTAAAAGGGACGTATAACACTATGCACCAACTTGAGTCAATAGAGTAAAATTACCTACTGGAAAATATCACATAGACAAAGTGCATAATGTTGCACAACATCATAGAATGAATTGAATATTAGAAAAAGAAACGACTCACATTTTAAGCAGTAAATATTTGATAACTATATCAATAGTTTCTAGATATTAGGCTACTCTGACTTATGACTTTCATAAGGTTTTCATTATATCAAAAGATTGTGTAAGTATTCGTAACCAAATCATGATACAACATATCAAAGATGGGGAGAGCATTGCACCTCATAGACACAACGACTCGACCTCGTAGATATTCTTTCAATTCCTTATTGCTGACAATTCAGAACTAGAAGGTTCACAGTATTAAAACTCAATCAAAAATGTACTCTGTGATACATAACTTTTAAAATTGATTAATTCCTACAAATATTAATATTGAAGAAAGGCGAGAATGGGCTTGCACATGAAGGAGAAATAAGGTAAATGACAGGATCAGAGTGAAATGCAATAATAAAACCTTAATGTAGAAATAATCATCACACCATTTCTTGAAACGTGGATAGAAGCTCGGATCAAATTATCACAAGCATCTTTTTGGACCTACGAATAAGTCATCTGTCAGAAATTCAAAGTAGACTCAAAGTCTATCAATGCATTTGTAAAGTTACATCATCAACATCTTGATATGTAGAAATATTTCACAAAGAATATTGCATTCATTTGTTTGCAGTATATACAGCTAATTGGTCTAACCGAGAAAATTTACATGAACTCAGCTAGCAGCACATACGGTCAATTTGTTACACACAGTAATAATATAAACTCATAACGTAATCAGCCATCAACAAACTAATTAATTAACCATAAGTATACCATTTAGTCTCAACAAGGAAAAGAAAGATGTTAGGGATGCATAACTTTAAGGGAAGTGGTTCATTTATATGCAGCATAAAAATGACCCATCTTATTCAACTTTTATAAGATTGTGATTTTTTGAAAGAAATTAGTAATAGTGAACTTCTGTTATTTGTATCCTTTACGAATTTAAGTTACATGTCTCCAAACTGTCTAAATTCCAGATTAACTTGATAGTCATATATCCTATCTATTTTGGGCACTTAGATCTGAAGGGTAAATTACGATGACTTATGCAGCAATTTCATGTAAACACCAGTCAAAGTCAATACCTGATGGAAGTGTTTAACATCTTCTCGAAATGTAAGCAGTAGTGTAGTCGGTACACATACACTGGTGATCAAGCAGCTTACAGGAATGTGGAAATGAAGATAAATCTACATTCTAGAAAACAATTAAAATGGAATATTGGGGAATATAAGAAACAAAATAGAGAACATGCGAAGGTTCAAAATAGTGGGATAAAAGGAAGAACATAGTAGGACTTGTTATGCTTTTTCAGACAATAAAATGGGTAATGGGATATCAGGTAATCATTCTCACAGACAAAAACTGAAGGAAACAAAATAAATAATGCTTGTGTAATCAACACAAACTCTATGACAGATAAAAAGGTACTATCTGAATTTCTTCCATCTATATGTCCAGGGTTTAGGTTAAACATGAATTGACTGTAAGAATGGACAAGACTAGAGAAAGGACATACAGTAGGTCTGATGTAGTTCAGAACATTCGAAGTAGTAAAGTAAAAAGAGTCACATCCAAAGACCCTGCTGCAAACCATTTGGTACAGCTGCAGTAATTATAAAAAACAAGGTGTAATCCGTCTTAGTCTTAAGCTTTCATTTAACTAAGAAGGAAAGCAGAGCACAAAGGGGAGATTTTACCAGTTGTTCTGTTGCATGTTTTCTTGGCACCACCACTGCACAGGTTTATCTTTCGGGGTTAATAAGCATAAAACTTGTATTGATCTCTAATTATCCTGCGTGTGAAGAAATCCTCACAAATTGACCATCAGACAGTTAAGTATTGAAGACAGAAGATCAATACCTCCATCTCTTTGATATTTTTTCATAGCTTTTAGATGCTACCTCGAATATTTCTTTAATAATAACTCCACTTGAGAAAGGAAGAAAAAAAATCATTTATATAGCAGTCAGAAGATGCTTCATTAGAATATAAATAAAGTTCACACTGAATAAAAGGAGTTTTAAATTCCCAGCATCCGAATACGGAATATCTAAGAACAGTAGGTAATAAACAGTACAAAGACAAAAAAATAACATTCTCTAAGACCCAAAACATTTATAAATATTAGCACATTAGCATTAAGTATAATCTTCGAAAAGAGAGGACCTTAACATGTAGCTCTTAAGTGACCATGAACTCATGCTTACACACATAAATAATACTCAATACATGTTTTTTTAGTACCCCAACATTCTTAAAATCCCAACTAAAGCTTCCTAAGAAAGGATAAGGAGAGGGCAGATGCGCGGTACAACTACACATGCCACAGAGAGCTAAGCCGAAAATGATAACTAACTCATATGGTTCTTGCTCGTACAGAAAGTGCGATCCAAATACTTGATCTCTGAGTATGTCAACCGTCTCTTTTGGATCTAAATGCTTCATCAGTTTTGCACTGTTCATAGCATAAAAGGGGTTTCTTAATAGAGTATTTCTTTGCAAAACAAAAATGAGGGATGAAAGAGAGGAAAGTCGAAATAAGCAGAGCAGAAAACACTAGCATATGAAACACTTATAATCACTTCACACACTGGAAGAGGTAGCCACTAGCAACTGGTAAATTGACAGGATCCTGCTCACATAAACAAGAACAAAATGGAGTTATGGTTAAGGAGATAATGTCCCATTTATTAGATCCTTGAACAACCTGTCATATTGTTTCTGGAGTTATGGGTTAAGGAGATAATGTCTAAGCTTGCTGTTATTTTTTACAGCCCAAAACTAGCAACAACGAATTGCAGAAAAGAGATCTAAAATGTGTAAGATTCTTGGTAAACCCTAAACTGGCAACAATCAAACACACTTTCAAATTAGAGGGAACCATATATACATGACGAAACGACAGGCTTCAATTGATTACAGACAAAGAAGAACAATTTACTCGGATCAAATAAGGCAACCCAATTCAACGAAATTAGTATCGGATAACCAATTAATACAAGAACTGAAGGAACAATTAAAACAGCCGCATAAAAGGATTTAACAAAATCAGAAATTACAGAAATTGAGGGCAACGAGCACCTTCACAAGATATCCTAAATTCAAGAGAGAGCAGATTCGAAACAGGATGGAAGAATTGAAAGCAACCACGGTTAGCGAGGTTAACGTCAAACAATAACTTGCTGGGAAAGTCCATTGCAATTTCGTGTAATATATTAGAGTTAACAAACGAAAGTTTCTTTTGTTGCGAGATGAGATGAGAGGAGACGAGAGTGAGAGTGAGAGTGAGTGAGAGATGAGAGGTGACGAGAATGGGAGGAGATCTGAGAGGATAGAGGAGAGAGAGTGATAGAGAGGGGTTAGGTTAGGGGTTTGAGTGGGATAGAGGAGAGAGAGTGATAGAGAGGGGTTAGGGTTTGTGAGGATTTCGACTTTCGTGTAAACTTATTCTATTTGAGTTATTATATTAGAAAATAAAACAAAACTATTACCGACCGAAAAATCGGTCGGTGTACCGACCGATAATATTTTTTTAAAAAATTAAAAATAATAATTTATGGCTATGGAGGGAAAGGCTTGGGTGGGAAAAAATTAGTAACTTACCGACCGAATTATCGGTCGATATTACCGACCGATTTAAAAATCGGTCGGTAAGTTACATCGACCGATTTCGGTCGGTGTCGGTCGGTAACACCGACCGATTTTTTTTCGGTCGATATTTTCGGTCGGCCTTAGACGAAATTCTTGTAGTGAAGGTTYCTTTTAATTTGAATTGCCGAATCGTATATTAATCAATATTACATGCTTATTACATAGAAAGTCGAATTTCTAAACAAGCATGCAAAAGGGGGTTTAGAATTGAGACGTTGACCTCAAACCTACATCCTAACACGATGTCGAAGACCAAGAACGTCGCTTCGGACCCTTAGGAACCCTTGTAGAACTTTAGAACCCTTGAAAACCTCTTAGATCTATTTTAAAAGAGCGTTTGAAGATGCTTTTGTGTGTTTGAGAGTGTTTTAAAGTGTTTTTGAGAGAGAGTGATAGAGAGAGAAGACACGTCCAAAATTTTCTGAAATGAATAAAAGAGTTCCTATTTATAGGCAAGGGTCGAAATTTGCTAAAAACAGACAAGTTTTGGGCGCAATTACGCCCAAAATTGGGAGCAATTGCACCCAGTATCTGCCTGGATTTTGGTCGATTTGCTTGCCTTAAATAGTGTGATTACGATTGTATGATATCGTAATATAATTGTATGTGATTTTATACGATTATTATTTGATATTATTGCGATTGCGTCGGATATGATTGCGATATTCGAGATTGTTTTACCTCGAATAGCGAGATTGTAATGAAATAATATCATAATATAATCGTATAAAATATATACACGATTTTATACGATCATAGTTGATATTATTGTGATTATGGCTGATATTACCATGATGGTCGGGATTTTCGACTACCTCGGGACGCGTGTGTCGAGGCGAAAATCCCAGGATGGCCCGCTACGCTTGGTTTTGCGTTWTTGCTTAAGAAATTCATAAATATTAAATCGTAAATTGAAAAAATATGGAAAAAATATTGAAAAATTCCTTGTGAAAAATAGGGTGTTGTGCTGAAATTTTGTGAATTTTGYAATTGTTTTCATAACTTAATTAATTGTCGCAAAATTAATTAAATTGTTGAAAATTTCAAAAATTGCCAAAAATGCTTAGAAAAATTCCAAAAAATTCTAGATTTTTTTTTTAAAAAAAATAGGTTAAAATTATTTGAAAATAAAATTTATTTTTAAGGTGCTAAATACTTGGAAGAGCTGTCTAGTGCAAGGGAATCTGCCTTTTTTATGGCCTATCAAGGTCCTAGCTCTCTCGATTTGACTTGTGTGTTGCGAGGTGTGTCTTATCATTGGCCGTTTTGGGGTGGGGACAAATGTATGTATCTACAGAAGCCCCTACTTTGGCTGAGTTTGCAGAGAGTAAAATCTCCTAAAATGAAAGCCAAAGTACCCGGTACATGCAAAACAAACGCGTTAATTTTACTTGCACCTGCGGTTGCATGTTGTTTGCTTGCTTGTCTCTGTTGCTAACACTTTTTCTTACGTTTCCACCTATGGTTCTGTTTCCACCGGGGCTCCGTGCTTCGATCTTTGGGGGGAATTTCCACCTATGGTTCGGATCCAACTGGGGACTTTCTGCTAACACGTTGTCCGCCTCGATACTTCCGTTAGGACTTCCTGGGGTACTATTATCTCAATGTCCACTCCGATGCCTCCGTTGGGACTTCATGGGGAATTACTGCGTTGTTCGCATCGATGCCTTCGTTTGGACTTATTTGGGGAAAATGTAATGGTGTTCGTATCAATGTCTCCGTTTGGACCTGGTGCTTTCTTGAACTTTTTTATCCCATCTCGGCTAGTCGTCTTGGAAAATTAACATGTTGGTAACGCAGCGTGTAGCCACGATCGCTTATAGCGAATGTATTTTTGCCGATGCGTGCTTAATCTGTTGTATCCCATCTCGGCTAGTCGTTCGGTAGAACTCAAATAGAGGTAACGTCGCGTATAGCCACGATTACGTATAGCAACGTTTTTTGCTGGTGCGTGCTTGATGTGTAGTATCTAATCGCGGCTAGTCGTCCGGGAGAATTAAACTTAAGATAACGTCACGTATAGCCACAATTGCGTATAACAATGTCTTTTTGTAAATGATAGCATTGCGTGTACATAATCGGGCTAACACTAGGCTTTTGCGAAGATGATACGACCCCGGCTGGGGAATGTGTGCTTTGACTTTGATTTGCTTTCGACCTTCACTTGATCATGGCTATTGCTTCGTTGTGACTTTTCATTCGCTTACGGCTTGTCATAGCTCTGTAGGTGTATTTTTATAGCGATTCGATGACTTTCGGGCCCATTTGCTTGCTTAGTTGGGGATTATGGCATATGAGCGAATGTATACACCTTCTTGAAATCCTTGTGAGTGGAGTTGTCTATTCCGTTAGCCATGTACGTTCACTGGGAGAAGAAGTGCTCTCTCTCGCCCTTTAGTTGCTTGCTTATTGTTCTCATTGCTAGAAAATTGTGCATTTTGGTCATTATGCTTAAACCCAGCTGAGGTGAGTTGCACTACCTTTTACTTGTATGCTTTCATTGAATGCTTTATTATTTTAACCGCATTTTATTGCAGGTGGAGTAACGCCCATGGAGGCGAGTAGGGAACGCGAGACCGAGTTGGCTCACTGCAGCGGCTTAGCTCGCCAAAAGGCGATGTCTTTTTTGGGGACCTCAAGGGCCTGTCTGGTACCTTGGGGAGCGTGTAGTGAGGCAACATAGTCTTTTTATGCCTTCAATGCCTCAGGATCCTTTAGTCACTATGATGGATGAGGAGCTGTTGGTCACCACGCTGTCCAACGACTTGAGTCATGGTGAGGCGGTGGAGTACCACCTCTTGCTTGGTGACAGGGGTCAGGACGCCTATGCGCYTTTCATTGAGGAGCGACTAGCCCCCCGAGTCGAGCTAGTTGCCGAGGTATGAGTCCTGCATATCCACACCTTTTCTTTGCATTTGCTTTCTGCTAGTCATGCACTAACTTTGACTTGGCTCGTGTAGCCTGATTATGAGCTCGGTGAGATCCCCTTTACGGACTTGAGGATCCGTCTAGGCCTTGATGAGTTCGTTGTGCTTGCTCCCCTGGACGCTAGGCGCGCTTAAAACTCGATGCCCCTTGGAATTAGACAGGTAGGGAACACTTCGATCATGTGCTGACTTGCTATTTTGCGAAATAGATGCCTTGGGCAGGCGTTATGCGGCTGCTGGGAATAATAGATGCCAGGAAGTATGCCTACTCGGTAAGTGCACCAAATCTCGTGATTTCAATGTTTTGTAGGGTTTGGAACCCGTTTTTGACTTAAAAATCCTTGTGTAGGTTCGCCAGGGTGACGATGAGGATGCTGATGACGACGACGTATAGAAGAGACCGATCTCTAAACGAGGTGGAGCTTCGACTTCCCGTTCTCTGCCTAGACCCTTGTCTTAGTTTACCATACCAGGAACCTCTATAGTAGTTCCTTTCCCTGATGAGTCACTGGACAATTCTGCCTTGCAGGTGCTAGCATCACTTGGTTTTTCGACGTGTCACGAGCAGTAGATGTACTTGTCACATGTAGGGAAGGGGGGTGACCCTAGCTTTGCATTTATTGATTTTAGGACTTAGCTTAGACCTGCCTAGATTTTTATGTTGACTTTTGCTTTACACGACTTGACTTGATTCGACTTGACTCGACTCTGACTTAGACTCGTGTGCTTATGTAAATATGACTAGACTCCTAAATGAGTCTAGACATAGCTCGTGTTTGTAATATRGAGTTTTAATTACAATTTACAAAAGCTAACTTACTAACTATATGCAATACATGTAATTAAACTTCTAAGACGAAGTCGATCGTCACGCGTTGTTGTGTATGTTACGTTACGTGGTTGAGGCAGATGCCGGATTGTTCCCTCTTGAAAATGCAAGGTAGGACCAAGAACAGCGTGCCATCGTGCATGGGAGCAGATGAAAGGAGCAAAATCGGCCAAAAACAAACCCAAACTGTTGGGCGTAATAGCTCCCAGGCTGGGCTCCATTACAAATAGGGGTTTGARTTTAAGCAAGTTTGTTCGGCTTAATTGCTTATAAATAGGGGTTTATGCATGCCCTAATTAATTCATTACAGCCTTCTTAGTGCTTAAAAATTCATTACAACAAAGGATTTGCAACAAATCAAATAGAGAGAGACTTTGCTAATGCTTTGAATGATGTGCTTCGAAACTTGGTTTCTCGTGTAAGGGAGGACCTTACAAGGCTGAGTTGTGATGTTCTCTTGACTTTAAGGTATTTAATTCTCGATACAAACCTCCGTTATGCTGCTATACGGCTGTGGGACCCGTTGATGCATTGTTTTCGCCTTCGGGACAAGGAAATCGTTCCTTTGCTTGAGGAACTTGGCGTTATTGTTGACTGGCCTGTTGTAAGTTTCCCTTGTATCCCTAATACTGCTGATCACTTTGTTGATGAATATGACTGGCCTGTTGTAACTATTTCACAACGCATAGTGCATAGTCGGGAAATTGATTTGCTTGCTTTAGTTGACTATATTGCTATTGATGCTTCTTGTCTTAGAATATACCGTGGACGTGTAATTATGATTTGCTTGTTTGCATGTTTCCTGTTTGTCCATGGCAAGCCGAATGTTGGTCATGCTAGCATTATTTCTATTGTTGAGCAATGTGAGGCCAACCGTACTCCCATGCTGCTGTGCACAGGGGAGTTATTCATGATGTTCGACCGTCTTAAGAAGGATGCATATGTGCCCTTATCTGGATGCCCTGATTTACTGCATGTACAATATTTTGTCTGAATATTTGCAAAATAGTGAAAGATTATTGCTTGTTTACTGATGTGATGACTAAATATTGCACATGCTGCTGTTTCACGACAGATCTGGCTGATGAAGCATTAGAGCCTAGTTGAGGCGCCCTAAAATCCTATCAAGTATTCTGCTAAGGGATTCTTTTCCCGTAAGAGGGTCCATGTCAACAAATCTCAGCATGAGTTGATTCTTATCCGTGTTGACCGTGGCATTCTCGTGCGGTGGAATGTCTATGTATGGTGCATACTCGCTTGTCTTCGTATGTGCGCGTGGCTAGCTTGACTGCATTGACCTTTTATTTCCCTTCAAGGGTGATGAGGCAATTCGGGAAAGTTTAGCTTATTCCCACTGTTGACACGGTTRGTCCTAAGGACAAGCGTTTGCATTCGGGCAATGCAATAGAGTGGGAGAAGTATTGGGAATCCCATTCTACACTTGAGGTGACCCCACTTGCTCGAGGTGACCATAAGATTTCCGTTCATTACCGTGTCTGGATGGATGCCACTGATGTGATGAGCCGTGCTTAGGCGAGACTTACGGAGCAAAGGACCATTACAAGAGTAAGAGATTGGASTGTGACTCTATTGAGACCCCTACTGCTATTTCTGCTAAGGACAAACTTGATCCTAAGAAGGTGCCCGTTTGSAGTAGCCTTGAAAGACTTCCTCCTTTAAGGATTGACTCAAACGTTGCTGTAGGACGTGGGCCGCGCCCTCGCGTATAGCGGGCGCGCGGCTTGGTACTACATCGAGGTGCTTTGCGTGGGCTTGAGCCACGGAACCCGCACGTGAGTGCGTTGGGGTAGTGTTGTCGAGTAAGGGGAGTCGCCACCGTGCCTATAAAGGTTATTCACGGACGCCCGAAACGTTGGTGCCAAATTA
>SNQN01010788.1:8853-20834 GCA_008642245.1 Bassia scoparia | reverse complement strand
ATGCAAAAGGGTGTTTAGAATTGAGACTTTGGCCTCAAACTTAACTCGCAACACAATGTCCAAGATCAAGGACGTAGCTTCGGACCCTTAGGAAACCTTGTCGAACCTTTAGAACCCTTAAAAACCACCTACATCTATTGTGTTTTTGTATTTGAATTGTATTTTATGTGTATTTTTGTGAGAGAATGAGAGAATGAGAGAGAGAGAGAGAATGCCCGAGCAAAGTGAGCAAATGACTCGTCCAAAAGTTGTAAAAGTTATAAATGAACCGAGGGGGTCACATATTTATTGGCAAGAGCTAAAAAATGCAAGAAACTGGGCGTAATTGCGCCAGTTTTTTCCTGCCATTGCTAGCTGGTGCAAAATTGCCTTATTTAGCTTAATTAATTTTTGATGAAAATTATCTCGACCTTGCACGAGAATCCAAATTGCATAGGCAGCTGGGGATGCATTTGGACATGCTTTGGGAGCAATCCACGAACCCGAAAGGTTCCGGAAGCTTCTGTTTAGCTTGATTTTGCATTTTGCTTAAGAAATTCGTAAATATTAATCTACAAATTGAAAAATTATGTAAAACTGATGCAAGAATTCCTTTTAAAATTTAGTATTTTGCATTAAAATTTCATAATTTTTGGAACTGTGTTGATAAATTAATTCATTATATTGAAAATTAATGAAATTGCTGAAAACACCTAAAAATTGCAAAAATGCTTACAAAAATTCTGAAAAATTCAAAAAAAATTCTTTAAAATAAGTTAAAATTATTTGAAAATTAAAACTTATTTTTTAGGTGCTAAGTGCTTGGAAAAGTGCTCMGTGTAAGGGAACTTGCCTTTTTTGGGGCCTATCGAGGTTCTAGCTCTCTCAATTTGACTTGTATGTTGTGAGAAGTGTCTTATTATTGGTCGTTCTTGGCTAGGGACATATGTAGGTATGTATAGGTAACGTTTCTAAAAGTTAGGCATGAAAACCCCCCAAAACGCCCATAAATTGCCATTTTACAGCCCAAAATGACCTTGTCGTGTCTAAATGAGTGCAGTCAGGCCCTAGAAAGCTTAAATGAATAATTTAGGACTTGATCGAGCTTTAAAACCATGTAATAGGTAGCGTTTCTAAAATATAGGCACGAAACCCCCTCCCCACCAAAATGGCCATTTTACGCCTAAAATGACCTTGTAGTGTCTAAATGAGTGGAGTTAGGCCCTGGAAAGCTTAAATAAATAATTTAAGACATAATCAAGCTTTAAAATCGTGTAATTTAATGGGCTCCAGGGCGTCACCGGGCTGGACTAGGTTTGGTCCCTATGCTCTGAGGGGTACAATTTAATGGACGACTCGGTTTGTTTGCTAGAATTGAATTCTTGCTTTTGCACAGTGTGAGTATGCCTAGAGGTTTGTGTTTATACTCGAAACGAGTAGATCAAGAAGTCGCTACCGCACTTATTTCSGGATGTTAGGCAAGAAAATCCCCAAAWCTCCCAAAAATGGCCATTTCACGCCCCAAAATGAACTTCTCGTGTCTAAATGAGTGTAGTCAGGCCCTAAGAAGATTAAATGAATAATTTAGGACATGATCGAGCTTTAAAACCATGTGATAGGTAGCGTTCTAAAAGTTAGGCGCGAAACCCCCCAAATTGCCCCAAAATGTGCATGTCAACTTTGTTTTCATTTACTTGTATTATTAAACTAACTCCATAATTTGCAAGAAAAATATACCCATAACCTTTTAGAGTCTCAGGCGAGTGGCTCGGAGACGAATTCCAACAAGGTCTTCTTTGACGGATTTGGTGGCTTCTAGAAGGGCGAGGTTCTAGGGTTCGGCAAAGATGGWGCTTCTCTCTACTATGAGAGAACCTCYCGGCAGCCTGTTGGATCTTCTTACTCTCCATCGGTTTCTACTCAACTAGCACAAATTTTCGAGCGTTTGGAGGCATTTGACTGRGCTAAGGCGGAGTTAGCGGAGAGAGAGCAGTGCGCTAGGGCGGAGTTCGAGGAGAGAGAGCGTCGTAAGTAGGAGGCAATCTAAGGGCAAACAGAGTACATCGAGCAGATGAAGTCGACGATGGAGGATTTCCTGAGCCAATTCGGCAGTTCGTCTCCCTTTCCCCGACGCCACCCCGCCGATCGCACATATGGTTCAGGGGGTTCTGCAACCTTCGTAGCATAGTTSTTAGTTACATTTCGTTTTATTATAGCATATGTTTTTATTAGTCTAAKTWTAACATTTAGAATTTGGAAATTTCAACATGTGTTATTCTTGCATATTCCAATTTATCTATATAATTTTAATTCGTCATTTTAATTAGATTTTTTTTATTATATAATTTTTTGTATTTGGTTTTCACATTTGGCATTTAGTGAATGACATATCTCTATTATATAGAATAGTGAATGGGAGATACTGGAAAATTGAAAAAAAATCATTTTACCAACCGCATGTAGTAGTCTGTATTTTATTTTATTTTTTTAAAAAAATCAATTTTACTAGCTGAATTTCTTGATCGATAATGCCTTTGGGTCAAATATTTTTCCTTCCATTTACAATAACACCGACCGACTTAGTCGGTCGGTAATACTTTTGCGCCACTTTTTTTATCCCGTGTAAATCAAGAGACACCAACCAAAATGGGGTCTATATTTTTAGATCAAAATAATTTACCGACCGTGCAATGGTCGGTAAAACCAACTCAATGACCACTTATATTGCGACCGACTTTTATCGACCAACGACTACTTAAAGCCAACTCAACTCAACGATTGGTAAATTGTTTATCGCCCTTTTGCGAGGGTTACCGACWGTCACCTGACGGTCGATCGAGTTAGTTTTTCTTGTTGTGCCCCTCTTGAATARCGTTGGGAAACCATCAATTGGTATCAAAGCCTAAACTTCTTGTACGGGTAACACCTAGAGAAGTTGATCATGAGTAATCAAGAGATGCAAGCAATTCGATACGACAGAAAGAGATCCAATGTTGTCACCGAGATCTAGAAAGAATTACGGCCTGGTGATTGTCCTTGATACCGATCGCTAAGGTAACGTCATGTAGGATCGAGGTGCTAGGATTAAGGGCGGTCCGGGATTTATGTTCTCTGATTGTCTTAAAAGAAGTAGAACATATCATGGGTATTATATGAAGCTAGATGATTGTGAAGAACTGGTCAGCCATCGGTCAAGCAGATTGACGACAGGAGTGGTTCACATGTGTAATAGAGGAGGAGCGAATACATGAAGCACCAATTATCATGACACTAAGTAAGAATGCTAAAGCTATGTCATCCTACAGAGTCATTGCGAGAGAGACCAGAATCCAGCCTGCCAATGTAGCCAAGAGATCTGGATCCCTTGGACTAATTACGAAGGGACAGACGAGGTAAATGATACGTTAAGATTGATTTACTTATCTCAAAGTATGAAGCTTATTACAAAGAAAGACTGAGAGTATCAATGAATGTTTTGGACATTATGAAATAGTAAAGTGAATTTTAAACACTACTAGTAAGATCTTTATTGATGAGGACTTGGTAAGGAAGATGCTACGTAGCTTACAAGTGCTTGGAGCAACAAAGTGATGCATATAGTCGACAAAAGATAACTTTGTCACACTAGAACGTTGATCGGTTCTTATGACTAGAATGTTGGGTGAATGCAAAATTAGAAAAAGGAACAGCTAAAAGGCATGACACTTAAGGAATAGGTTGAAGAGATGAAGAATGCTATGATGGTCATTTCGAGAATATTTCAGAACCAGAGAAAAATGAAGGGTAAGAAATTGTAATAGACTACTCTTCTATTAGGTTGTTTAATAGAGAGAAGTAGAGGTCAGTGCACAGATGTCCCAAGTGGATAGGACAAGCAGGCATGAATGAACGAGAAGACAGAATTCTCAAGAAGAGATATGGTTGCTTAGCTGGTGGGTAGCACTCAGAATCTGATTCGATGAAGAGGAAGACCCCTCAGCGGCAAGTCCTGTAAATACGCTGTTCTTTTGAGACAGGTTCCAAACATTTTAAAGGAGACCAGTAGCAACCAGATGCTTATGGCAAGAATAGAGAATCTAGTTCTCATAGTAGCTTTTATCAAAATTCTAAAGACATGTAATATGATAGAGATGATTTGCTTGAGTGTTGGAAACTATGCTGATAAGTCTTAGAGTTAAGTTAATGCTTTAAGGCGGAAAAGGAAAACTATAAAATAGAATATGAATATGAAATTGCTAAGTGTTAGTTTGATATTGCAGGATAATTTGTTATGCTACTTAAAAAGTGAAAAGTAAAGCTAGAAGTAGCACTGACCAGAATTAAAGTTGAATTGGAAACAATTAATCAAAACTTATCAAAATGATTTTTCCTGATGATAAGGTAGTTAGTTAACTGGTCCTCTAGTGATTATAAGTCGAAACCAAAGGATCCAATCAACTTTACTACACTAAGAAAAGGCAAGAATCTTAGCAAAGCTGACTCGTATCTTTAAGTTGCAATGGATGATGTTCAAAATTGCATAGTGAATTTGTTGAGACCAAAGCTACAATGATATACTGTTCCTCTCATGTCCTGATCCTGAATTCAATCAGATGATAGATGAGTATGAAGGACAAATATGTGATCTAGTTTGTGAAATTCATGAATTGAAAACGGGCAACCAGGATAGTTCTGTCAATGTGAATAATGAGTCTGTGGTTTCAAGTCTTAAAATGAATTTAGAAAAATTGATAAAAGATTTTAAGTCTATGGATGAAAGGAATGTGCTTTTATTAAAAATTCTTGAAAATAGTAAGAGACATATTGGAAAACTATTGACTACCCGTAACAATCTAGATCATATAGTGTTTGCTCAAGGAAACAGTAGTTATACTGGTCTAGGGTATATTGCTAGGAAAAACAGATCCAAGTGGTCACCTTGAGACACTATATGAGTTCATGAATACAATAAAGGTAAGTATGTGTTCACCAACGATATGCATGTGTACAATTTCTGTGGTAAGGGTGGACACATGATTCGTGAAAGTATTCACAAGAAGATAAGCAAAAGCAAGAACAGTAAGCATGTTAAGATGGTCTAGGTTAGAAAGGACAGAAAACAGACAATTGGTGATGAATTGGGACCCAATCTTGATTGGGTTCCCACACCTAACGCTTGATTTGCTTTTGTAGGCTAAAGTGAGAGGAGATGTCTACTGGTATTTGGACAGTGGCTGCTCAAAACACATGTCWGGACACAAGGAACAATTCCTCTCACTTGCAGCCTATGATGGGGGGATGAGTCACATTTGGAGACAACAGTGAGGGGACTATTGTTGGTCTAGGTAAGGTTGGTAAGTCTCTTTCCTAAGATACTGATGATGTATATTATGTTGAGGGCTTGCAGCATAATCTCTTGAGCATATCCAAATTGTGTGACAAAGGCAATAAAATCGAGTTTCAAGCTGATCTTTGTCACATAGTAAGCAATCAAACAAGTGAGCTGGTCTGTCAAGGAACCAGATTGAATGATATTTATATTAACTTTTTGGACCAAATCCCCATAAATAAGTCTATACGTTTGAGTGCAGTCGCTGAAAAGAACCAGTGGCTATGGCATAAAATATTTGGGCATGCTAGTCTTACACTTCTGAACAAACTCAAAACCAATGACTTAGTGGTTGGCTTGCCAGACATTAAGTATGTGGTGGATAAAATTTGTTCAGAGTATGCCAAAGTAAAGCATGTCAAATCATCTTTTAAGCCAAAGAGAGAGATCAGTACAGTTGACCACTTGAACTAATCCATATTGATTTGTGTTGTCCTATGTGCGTCCAAAGCAGGAGTGGATACAGGTATGTATATGTTATGGTTGATGAGTATTCCAGGTACACTTGGACTCTATTCTTGTCTTCAAAAGATTGGACTTTTGAAGACTTCGCGATGTTCACTAGTTGRGGTAAGTTCTGATCATGGTACTGAATTTGAGAATGCAAGTTTTACTAACTACTGCAGGGACAATGGTGTAAGTGATAACTTTTCAGCTCTAAGAACACTACTGCAGAATGGAGTGGTGGAAAAGAAGAACATAACCTTAGAGGAGATGGCCAGAACAATGCTTTTTGAAAGTGGTCTCCCTAAAAATTTCTGAGAGGATGCAGTAATTGCAGCATGCTACATTCTTAACAGGGCATTGCTTCGTCATCCTGAAGAAGACACCTTATGAACTCCTAAGGGGCGGAAAACCTAATATTGCACACTTGAGGATATTTGGCTATAAATGTTATGTACATAATAATGGGAAGGAGCAGTTGGACAAGTTCGACCCTCGAAGTGATGAGGGAGTCTTTCTTGGTTACTCCACACAGAGTAAGGCATGCTAGGTCTTTCAAAAAAGGACCTTGTGTATTGAGGAGAGTGTCCATGTGATTTTTTATGAATATAACATGTTCTTTGAGGTTCCACAAGTTATAGAAGATAATGCCATCGGTTTATTGGAATTCACAGAAGAACAGTTCACTAGTCTAGATAATATACAAGTAAGGGAACACAACAAGAATCCGTGTTATTAACGACGGATTTTACCGACCATTTTTGATGGGATGCAATTTACTGACCGTTTTTATAAATTTACCGACCTTGTATTATAATGGATGAAAATTACCGACCGTTTTTAATTTTTCCCGACCGTTTGATCGTCAGTAATATGGTCAAATTTTTGTTTTGACTTGTGAACAAAATTACCGATTAAAATCAGCAGACCATTCTAATAACCCATTCACCCTTATCTAAACCCCACTCTCTCTCACCCGTTCATTTCACCCTTATCTAAACCCCACTCTCTCTCTCACCCCTTCATTTTCACCCTTATCTAACCCCCCACTCTCATTCTCCTCATCAGTAACCTCTCACTTCTCTCATCAATAACCCTCAATGTCTCTCTTTCTCTCTCTCTGTCTCCACTCATCATTCACCCTCCTCTCATCTCCTCTCAACTCCTCACCAGCCGCCTTGCCCTCCTCTCATCTTCACTCACTTCCTCATTCTCCCTTGTGTAGCTGTCGCGTCCTCGCCACATCTACGCAGCCGCCTCACAAGCCGCCAACGCATTGCAAGCCACCTCGCAAGCTGCCCTCGCCACCTCCTCGCCAACCGCCTCGCAAGCCACCATCGCCAGGTAAGTCGCCTCCTCATTCTTCTTTTTTTTTATTTTTGATTTTGGTATAGATCTAGTTTTTTCATTTTGTTTAATTTTCTTTGTCAGATTTTCTTTTTCGTTTTTTTGTCAATTTCGTTTTATTTGTCAATTTTGTTTTATAGAACTAGGTTATTATTTTCCTTTTTGATTTTTCTAAGTTTGTGATTTTTTTTTAAAAGTTTTTTATTTCCATTTTCGATTTTTAGATTTTTCGAATTTTTTTTCGTTTTATATTCACGATTTTCAATTTTTCTTGCATTTTGTTGTTTTTCCATTCAGTAGATGTTTTTGAAATTTTCCATTCTTTATTTTTGGTTTTTTTTTCATAAAAAATTTAGGTTTTTTGTTCATTTTCGTTTTTAAATTTGATTTGGGATTTTTTTTTAATATTTGGGAGTCAATTTTGTTATGACAATCTTTTAATTTCTGTTTTATGGGTTCTCATCTTGGTTTTTGAATTTTTCAGTAAATTTCGTTCATTACTTGTTTTGATTTTACAAATTTATTTTAATTTTTCTTTGATTCTTGCAAAATTGAATTTTATGGATTCTAGGGCTGGAAGATATGAAAGAAAGATTCTACATTATTTAGGTACGAAATCATAGTTTTAGGGATTTGTATTTATAGTGAGTTTGTTAAGTAACAATACTTCGTATATGTTTTTTATATGAAAATAATGATATTATGATGCCTATTATGTAAAACTGAAATGAGTGTTTTATTGATTTTGCTATTATTATTTTATTCTACTTGTAAAGGTGTTGAAAGTTGATTCTGACATTCATGTCAGAAACTTTCTATATTTTTTTTTATTTTTTCAACTTCATTTTACTGACGCTTAGGCGATCCGTAAAGTCAACTAGTTGGACTACCGACCGTTAAACGATTGGTAAAATTAAATGCCATATTTTTCTCATGGGGGAAATAAATTTAATTGCAAAGCTAGGTTCCGACCCACCAACAATCAGGTATATTAACATTACCCAACCGTTTTTTTTGGCGGTTGGTAATTTGCGACCGTCATACAAATGTGTCAGTTATTTCCGTCCCTGTGTTAAAAACCGTCGGAGATCACCGTTTGTTCTACGAGACGGTCGATAATAGCGGTCGGAAATTTTACCGACCAACGCTTGACGTCAGTAAATATTTACCGAACAATGATAACTCACCGTTTTGACGCTGGTAAAAGATTTACTGACGCGTTCTGCATTTTTAACCCGACGTTTATATATTGTTGACTGTCTTAATTAGCTTATCTTCTTGTTCGGAAGTAGACTCACTTACTGGTCCACCACCAAATGGTGATGGAGAGTCTTTTTTTTCAACCCTCTTGTGTTTTCTGAGCTCATTACATTATTTGAATCATCTCTCAAGGAATAATTCGTCTCTGCGTCAAAGCACTTACCGTCATTTGTTTCGAAATTTGTGATCATGATGGAAGAAAATACCTGGAAAGGCAAAGGGGAAAGGGAAGAAAGCCACCTACATTTCAGTCCGAGGCAAACTATTCTGACAGAGTAGATCGGAGACCTCCATTGAAACACAAACAACCACGCTTCTACACGTCTTTTTTCGTGCCTACCCGCCAGAGCCAACACACTACCTACAAACGCCACTCTCCTCCTAATAGTGGACTGCTGTGACACTGCTAATTAGGTGCCACCACCACTGCAACCTCCTCACACAATTCAACCCCACTATCGTCCACCACCCAACCCTAACCTAAGTTGCAAAATCTTATTCCTTTTCTCACTATCAAGGATGCCCAATTGACATAATGGTCAGATTGAAGAAACGGATGAAATAACAAGTTTGTGCCCAAGAACTATCTTAAGGTCTTGAGTCCAATTCCTAAAAGCCTCAAAGTATCAAAGTCAAGGTGAATGATATGTGTTTGATTGGTGAAAGTTCGCAGGCTGCTAGAGTACTGTTTAGATACAGACAATTTGTTTAGCCAAAAACGGCCAATAAGACACCCTTGCAACACACAATCAATCGAGAAGCTAGGATTGACAGCGCTTAAGAGGGCCAAATTCCTTTGCACCGAATACCTCTTCCAAGTATTTAGCACCTCAAAAAGTAAGTTTTAACATTTTTCAAGAATTTTTCAAAATTTTTTTAAGCATTTTTGGAAATTTCAGAATTTTCAACAATTTCATTAATTTTGCGATAATTAATTAAATTATGAAAGCAATTCCAAAATTCATGAAATTCTAACACAGCACACTATTTTTCACAAGGAATTTTTAAATATTTTTAAATATTTTTTTATATAWTTTTTCGATTTATGGTTTAATATTTATGAATTTCTTAAACAAAAACGCAAAACCGAGCAAAGCGGGCCATCTCGAGATATTTTGCCTCGAGACAAGCTTCTCGAAGAAGCCAAATATCCTGAGCATCGTGATAATATCAGCTTCAATCAAAATAATATCAGCCGTGATCGTATAAAATCACGTATATATTTTATACGATTATATTAAGATATCATTTCATTACAATCTCATTATTCGAGGTAATAAAGCTATCCCGAATATCGCAATATCCCGAATATCGCAATAATATCAGACGCAATCYCAAAAATATRAATTATAATCGTATAAAATCACGTAAATATTTTATACGATTATATTACGATATTATTTCATCACAATCACACTATTCGAGGCGATGAAAATCGGCCGAAATCCAAGGCAATGCCAGCTATGCGCAATTACGCCTAGCTTTGGGTGCAATTACGCCCAAAACCTGACTATTTTGGCCGATTTCGACCCTTGCCTATAAATWGGGAGTCCCCTAATTCATTTGCACATCTTGACGACTTCTTGGTTTCTCTATCTCTCATTCTCTCTCACAAACACACTCAAACACATTCAAACACATAAAAACATACTCAAGCACTCTTTTGCAATAGATATAGGAGGTTTTTAATGGTTCTAAAGGTTTGACAAGGGTTCCAAAGGGTCCGAAGCTACGTTCTTGGTCTTCGACATTGTGTTGCGAGGTAGGTTTGAGGCCAACGTCTAAATTCTAAACCCCTTTTTACATGCTTGTTTAGAAATTCGACTTTCTATGTAATTTGTATGTAATACTGATTAACAAACAATTAGATAATTCAAATTAAAAGCAACCTTAAGGCATAACTTTAAATTCCTCGTACGAGTGCTTGCATGCTTGTCCCAAAACTATAATATGCATTAACAAAGACCTGCAAATTTCGTGTTTCACGCCTAATAAGATAACTATGGACAACCAACATTACGCTCCTGGAATACGGAATTAACAACACATGCCACAACAAACTAGACACTATTTGCATAGTATTCTATTAAACAACCCGCCCAGTAATTTTGCATGCTTAGGGTTTAAAACGGAAAACTGTTTGTTGTTGTCTTTCGGACAATCAACTCGCAATAACTGAGTAGAGGCCGATAGATGCAGGGGGGTGTTGTGCACTACWTCACCGTTACCCTTGTCCCCTAATCCAGACCTTTGTTCACTACCAGACATGGAGTCCTTCGCCTTGCTTTATGCAATTATAGGCAAGGCTTAAAAAAGGTTCCGTAGCTTCCCAAAAGAAGTGCGGTGGTGACTTCCTTTACTCATTTCGAGTATAAACACACAACTCCAGGCATACTCACAATATGCAAAAGCAAGAATTCAATTCTAGCAAACAAACCAAGCTGCCCTTTAAAATGTACCCCCCGGAGCAGAGGGACCGAATCCAGACCGGCTCGGTGACACCCCGGCGCCCGTACAGTTTTCTGGCGACATCACTGGGAGTTTACTAAAGCTGTTACCTTTAATGAAGTGTGGACAATACTCGAATTGTTATGCGATTTCAGCGTCCTTAAGACGACATTGTGTTTTAAGCATCCTGCATTACACCGAACTTAGGTCGTTGGCACTGAGTTTCTGTTTTCTAGGCATCATGTCTCATATAAGGTGTTCTACACTTGAGACAAGACGGGGGGGGGGGGGGGGSMCGCTTAAGWTTGGCGCTGGTGCACTACCTATGTAACCAATTCTAAAGCTTGATGAACATCCTCACCATGACGCGCGGATGCATGCATTACAAAGCCGTAATGGTTAAGACCTCCTTTGATTATCACAGCGGGCTGGATATGTTAAGTATCATTCTGAGCCTAGTCATGGGACCCTCTTGGACACTCGGACTGACCTGTTCGATAACGTAGCAACTGACTCTAGGTAGCTGGACTTTTGTTTTTCTTTTTCATATAGGGTTGATAGATGCTAGCGTGACAACGTGCTACGTGCTTTTAGACTAAGAACCCTAGCTTTGCATACATGACAAACAAGTCGTCGAGTCATGTAACAGTCCTCATATAGCAAGGTGATCATTCCTTAGGCGTCGTAATGTRGAAGTGGTTGTAAACTAGAATCATTAGGCGTTGCGTCTTTGTTAAGTCATACAATTGTAAACGGACGTCAGACCTTTGAACTTCGCCTATTAAAAAAATAAAGCAAAAGGCAAAAAAAAAACAAAAACGAAAAAAACGAAAAAAATAATGAAAAAAAAGTGAAAATGAAAACAAAAGGCGAAAGGCAAATTTCCGACGTTCATGCAATTTTAAAATTTTTGAGTCAGTCAATAGGCAAGGGAATGATCACCCCTAAGACATGCATTGCATCACAGGTAGATTCGACATGGAACTTGAATTTCGGTCCATGTGCAAACAGGGTAGGCACCAACGTTTGAGCTCGTAGATACAAGGTTCGTTCCACGGTTCTCAAGCAGCATTCCAACGATCAACGCCATTGCACTAATAGCCGCAAAAGACTCTCGCATTGACCAGATCATGGC
>SNQN01010787.1:0-15507 GCA_008642245.1 Bassia scoparia | reverse complement strand
TGGTTCTGGCGCTCACATTATTATTCGCTTTCATTTGCAGATATGGTTGATGGAACGCTTATCTTTGATTACGCCTCCTGAGAACATGGAATCATATAACACCAAGAGCTACTGTACTCGCAAATGATTGTACTCGTCACGTTCTAAAGACGATTGGGCACGATACTTTGTGAGTGGAGATGCTGTGATTAGGTGGGTTATTCCATGGTGGCGTATTCAGAGGATGATGACATCGGATGACGAGGAGGGCTTGATTATCAGTGGTCTTCAGGCATTGACTTTCTATTTTCCTACTCGTCTAATGCGTCAGTATGGCAGGTGTAGACACCCAAATGTGTCTCCCCAAACGAGTAACCGATGATGAAACATACCACGTTTCGTGATCTATTTGATTCTGAAAGGCACAGCTGAACTCATAAAAAGGTCGAAATATGTGAAGTTATGCTCGAAATCATGAGGCAAAGGTCACATAAGAGGCAAAAAGTATTTTCTTTTATTTCTTTTATTTATTTTCTATTTTTAGAATTTTCTATTTAGTTTAAGGATTTTTTAAAATAATTTACATTGGTGATCTTCATAATTTCCACTTTTCATTGAATTCTTCTCATTTTTTTGAGTTCACCAGTATATTTAGATTATTTTTCCGATTTATCTATAATTTTCTATGAATTTTACAATGTTTACAATAATCAAAATACGCAAAAAATACATAAAAATCAAAAAATACTTCAAAAATACCAAAAAAATACTCGGAATGTTCTAGAACCCCCTAGAACCATATTTCTTGCGAAAGGGAGTGTCTAGGTTCATCCAATCCGAGAAGAATCAAGAAGAATCGGATTTAAAGGTAGGAAATAATCGAGCGTATATACGCACTGAGGAGCGTATATACGCTCCTCTGTGCGTATTATGCTCAAGATGAGCGTATATATGCTCTTCTGGGCGTATATATGCTCCTCTGAGCGTATATACGCTCATAACGAGCGTATATACGCTCCTCTGGTCGTATATACGCTCGTTTTGAGCGTATATACGCTCGTTTTTTGGTTTTCGTGCCTATAAATACCCTCTTTGCCTCACTCTTCGATGGATTCACACATTACGAGAACACATTCACACACTACGAGAGATTGAAACACACGTTACAAGAATACAGCATACGTAGCGCTTCACATACTCTCTCACTCTCTCACTTACACTCTTGTTATTAAAGCATACAAATACGAGTTTTCGCGCTCTTTTGAATCGAATCGACGAGCGAAATCAAGGTATAACTTTGAGGTAACTCACCCAAAACCTTCATTTTGCATCCTTTTAACTTGATTAATAACTATTTTGAGTTTCAGTTAAACTAATAAAATGTAGAAACCCACCTTTCAATTGTTGCATGTAAATACGTAGGATTAATCTTCTCATTTTCGTTTTTATCAATGTCATTTTCTTTTTCGTCATTCCTTATTATTATCGACAATACTAACATGTTTATTTGTGTTGTCTAGCGGATCGATCAAGGCACTTTTTCGTCAATACTAACATGTTTGTTTGACTTGTTTAGCGGATCGATCAAAGGCGTTTTCATTATATTCTAACAATTTGTTTGTTTGCAGTGACAAGGTAAGGATGATGTATATTTATAAATGTATATTGTATATGTATTTTGTGCCACGCTTTGTATATTTTGTCTAAATAAGACCGGAAATTACACGAACCACATTAAAGTCAGATAATTATGGACAACAGGTTTTCTAGGCTCCTTGTTAATATTGACTAACAACAAAGTGATCGCCTTATCCATTGTAGAAGTCATTGTTTGCATAATAGTAACCCACTTAGTAACCTTAGGGTTAGTGCGCTAATAAGGTTTGAAATTGTTAAGATACGTGCATCCAATAATTGCTTTTGAATGGAATTACAATGAGACCGAGTAGAGGCCGCTACATTCGGGCAGATTGGGTCAAAGATTCAATCCGTACCATGTCCCCGAACCCACGAGGTTGTTACTGGATCGGACCGTGGGGTCATTGTTTTGGCACCAACGTTTTGGGCGTTCGTGATTAACCTTTATAGGCACGGTGGCGATCCCCTTACTCGACAACACTCCCCCAACGCACTCACGTGCGGGTTCTGTGGCTCAAGCCAACAACACAACAACACACTTCACCAGGGACAATCACCGTTAGGTGAAGTGGACAGACTTGAAAGTCTTGCAATTCCATCATCACGATTATTGGATTTTACATATTGCATGTGACCCTGCACATAGGGTCACGCCTTAGGCTCCTTAGTCTCAATATGGGCTTGTTCTATGCTGGAGATCACCTTAAGGGGGGATACTATCTTGGTTGCATGTGGTTAATGGATCACATGGCTAAGGCAAGTCCTATCCCACCCATGCCGTGTGTGCACGTGTTACGAGATGCATGCACATAAGGGGTAACTCGGCCATACATCACTTACCGTGAAAGTGGTGAAATTGGACCCAGCTCTACTCTTAGGCGTGGTATCCTCTTTGACCGACCCGACCTAGTTGAATTGTCATCATGTGTTGTATATATGTGCATTGTATGGGCCCTAGCCATTGTATAGTTCTTGACCTTAACACATGTTCATAATCACATTCATGTAGTCCATGATCATCTTTTAGTTCACATCATGCATTTCATAGCCCATAGTGACTTTAGTTGACCTCTACCTCAGTCTATGACCATAGTTCATTAGGACTTTGTCCTTCAAACTTTCGACCTTAGTCCACATAGACTTTAACCCTAAGTCTTGACCCTTGACCATTAGAGTAGGCATAGACTCTGACCTTAGGTCTTGACCCTTGACCACTAGGGTAGGCATAGACTTCGACCATCGATGTTGATCTTAGACGTTGACCTTAGACTCACATTAGGATCGACCTTACCCTCGGCCAACATAGGCTCGACCTTTAGGTTACCTAAGCACAACCTTAACCTCTTAGGACACATGTATATCGTGATTCCATGTCAATCGGTGCCCTTTCCAAAAAAAAAAAAAAAAAAAAAAAAAAAAAAAAAAAAACGAAAGGGCACCTTGCATTCATGCATTCATTCTAGGAAAGATGACCATGGAATTAGGACATGCATTTGCACCTGCATCCATATGTTCAATAATGACCAAGGGAGTTCACTAAGAGTTTATTTCTTTTTTAAACAGGGTGAAGCCGTCTCCATAGCCCTTGCTCGACCCGAAGAGTTTGAGCCTAAGCCCAATCCAAACCTAACCTTCCTCCAACCTTCACTACCCATTAGCCTTAACACCACAAAATGGCCTCCGAATAAGAAAAGATCCAAAATATTGTCGAGCAAGTTCAAGAGCTTGAAGCTAAGATCAAGGAGTTGACCTCGAGCTCTTCCTTGGACAAGCTGGTTGAAAAGGCGATCCAAAATGCTATCGACCCCACCTTTTACCAAGACCAACCTCCTCTTGACCCCAACATTTCAACAAAACTGCCAAAGGATTTCTCAGCCGAAGACATACCCAAGTTCAAGCCAACTAATTACCCTCGATTCCATATCAAGGGATTTAAGACCACCATGGCGCTTAAAGGGATGGACTCCGCCTTTTTTCCAATAGTCTTTCCCCTTTCTTTCGAACAATTATGTCAAAAGTGGTTCTTTTCACTTCCTGAGAAAGAAATAGCTACTTGGGAAGACATCATCCACGCATTCATGGCAAGATACAAGGGTAACATTCAGACCCAAACATCCTTCCGAGAGCTTGAAATCCTTAAGCAGGGAGAGAACGAGGGGTTCACTACCTATCTGACTAGATGGAGAGGAGTTGCTGCCACCCTAGTCTCCGCTCCTACTGAAGAAGAGATGGTCAAGACCTTCATTTCTGGCCTCCAGCCAGAATACAAAGATCATCTCAAGTATCGAGGCCTTACCACATTCGCAAAGGTCTACGACATTGGAGTGGACATAGAGGATGATCTTCTTCGATTTGCATGAGTCAGTTAGGGTCTTAGCTTTAGGCCGAGTCGGAGAGTCCCTTTCCCTAGACTGTGTATCATTTCTTTTTCTCCATTTCGGGTCTATGTCATTAGGTTTAGGATTAAGCTCTGCAATTATCCTCTATGTAATAAATTCTCTTGGTATTAATAAAAGTTTAATTTATCATTATCTCTCTAGCCTCCATATAATTTGTGCTTCTAATTTTAATGGAATCAAATTGCTGACCTCACACTTAAATGGACATTGCCAAGAGAGGCCTTCTTTCATAGCTCCACAAAATAACCTCTTCCCTCCATTCCCTTCATCACATCAAATCAAAATCCCTTGCAACCCTTTGAGCCATAAACATAATCATTCAACCTATCTTTCTTTCATCACCCACATCTACCTAACCCTTTGGACCAAACGGTGCATAGGAAAAGACATGTGCAAAAGAAAAAAAAGAAACAAAAGGAAAATGGGCAAAAAAGAAAAAAAGTAAAAAAAATCAAAGTTCAATGCCAATTATACAAAAGTCATCAAAAATGCAAATAAATGTCAAAAATCCAATGCAAATCCAAAGTTCAAAGCCCAGACCAAATAAAAAAGTCAAAAGTCTAAAAAGCACACTGCGCACCGTGGGTCTCTTCGTGATCATCAAGCCTTTTTCAACCCTCAAACCACAGCCTCACATTAAAACCAAAAAAGCCCTCTCACACGAGGCATTGTCCAAATCATCATCAAGAACTACGACGGTTTGATTCCGTAAGGATACGTAGGAAACCTCTTCTCGAGGTCCGACCCAATAACTCAATAACGTTCAGAGGTCCACTCTCCCAGTTGGTTTGATTCTCTTAAGGCTAGAAGCACAAATTCCTAGTGTAGCACCCGACATAGACTCGAGCTTGAACCTACATCATCTAGCCAACCACATCAATTCCCCATTTACTTACCCTTAGTCACAAATTTTAGCCTGGTCTTTTCTTGAACCTTTAGCCTATTTTTTCATACACCTTAGGGGGCTCTCCTCAACTCTTCCTTAGGCTATCACTCTGTAGCAATCATCATGCATCCTCTTCAAAGCATCGCATTGCAGCATTTTCTCCATGTTCTCTCCTCATGCGACATTCAGCTCAAGTCACCGATTTGGGCAAATCAAAATCATATCCCAATACCTCATCCCTTACCATTACCACCCCAAAAAACTAAGCCAAGACCCAAGACTTCACAAAATTCAATGGCCTTACCTTACTCCATCAACCATTGCCTCAGCCTCGATCAAGCTGGGGGCTCACCCACTAAACCAACCATCATCACCACAAATTAAGCGATTCCCACACACCCAAACCCCATGGGTTGGGGGCTCACTTGCAATCACAAGCATCGCCTTTGCTCGAATGGGGGCTTGAGACGATTTCATCTCATACTCTAAAAATAACTTACCATTAGTCAATTTCCTTGGTCATTTCATGAATTAGATCTAGGAATAGACTTGCATTACACTTGTAGTCATTACAAGCACTTCATAAGCACCATCATGCATTGAGCATACAAACATCATCATGCGTATGCATTATACAACATACACATTACACATTGAACGTTGCACATTGCACCACCTCTACACGAGGCTAGGGCCCATCTTACATACAGTTGCCTACACACGCCTATACGACATTCATTGCTATGCGCGATTGTTGCTATACGCAACAACTCCTTTACACACTTCAGGTTTTGCAATTTTCTCCCACACTAGAAATTCCGCATACACATTTCGGGTTTCGGAATTTTCTCCCGCACCAGAAATTCCGCCTAAACACTTCGGGTTTTGGAATTTTCTCCTGCACCAGAAATACTCGGAATGTTCCTAAACCACCTAGAACCGTATTTCTTGCGAAAGGGGGTGTCAGGTTCATCCAATCCGAGAAGAATGAAGAAGAATCGGATTTAAAGGTAGGAAATAATCGAGCGTATATACGCTTAGAGAAGCGTATATACGCTCAAGACGAGCATATATATGCTCTTCTGGGCGTATATATGCTCCTCTGAGCGTATATATGCTCATGACGAGCGTATATACGCTCCTCTGGTCGTATATACGCTCGTTTTTTGGTTTTCGTGCCTATAAATACCCTCTTTGCCTCACTCTTCGATGGATTCACACATTACGAGAACACATTCACACACTATGAGAGATTGACACACACGTTATGAGAATACGACATACGTAGCCAAGATTCACATACTCTCTCACTCTTTCACTTACACTCTTGTTATTAAAGCATACAAATACGAGTTTTCGCGCTCTTTTGAATCGAATCGACGAGCGAAATCAAGGTATAACTCTGAGGTTACTCACCCAAAACCTTCATTTCGCATCCTTTTAACTTGATTAATAACTATTTTGAGTTTCAGTTAATCTAATAAAATGTAGAAACCTACCTTTCAATTGTTGCATGTAAATACGTAGGATTAATCTTCTGATTTTCGTTTTTATCAATGTCATTTTCTTTTTCGTCATTCCTTATTATTATCGTCAATACTAACATGTTTATTTGTGTTGTCTAGCGGATCGATCAAAGGCACTTTTTCGTCAATACTAACATGTTTGTTTGACTTGTTTAGCGGATCGATCAAAGGCATTTTCATTATATTCATTATATTTTAACGATTTGTTTGTTTGCAGCGACAAGGTAAGGATGATGTATATTTATATATGTATATTGTATATATATTTTGTGGCACGCTTTGTATGTTTTGTTTAAATAAGACCGGAAATTACACGAACCACATTAAAGTCAGATAATTATGGACAACCGGTCTTCTAGGCTCCTTGCTAATATTGACTAACAACAAAGTGATCACCTTATCCATTGTAGAAGTCATTGTTTGCATAATAGTAACCCACTTAGTAACCTTAGGGTTAGTGCGCTAATATGGTTTGAAATTGTTAAGATACGTGCATCCAATAATTGCGTTTGAATGGAATTACAATGAGACCGAGTAGAGGCCATTATATGCGGGCGGATTGGGTTAAAGATTCAATCCGTACCATGTCCCCGAACCCACGAGCTGGTTACTGGATCGGACCGTGGGGCCATTGTTTTGGCACCAACGTTTCGAGTGTTCGTGATTAACCTTTATAGGCACAGTGGCGATCCCCTTACTCGACAACACTCCCCTAACGCACTCACGTGCGGGTTCTGTGGCTCAAGCCCACAACACAACAACACTCATCGATGTAGGCCCAAGCCCCCGCGGGGTAGGCCCATGGTCTACAGCAGGAAACAAGTCATCCCAAATCGTGATACTCGCAGGCCTCCAAATCACTCCATTGTTGGTCGTTCCTTGAAGAGGTGGGTGGACTTTTGGGTTGCCCTCCCTAAGCTGGAGGTGCTAGATCTTGATGAGCGTGACACGACCACCTCTCGTTTCTACAAGAAGTGGATGACTGCAACCAATGCCATGGCTCGTGCTAACTATAGGGCTGCGGAGAGGAACGAACTTAAGAGGAAGCGACCTTTGGAGGTCGAAGGACAGACTTGGACCAAGGACCGCGCCTGTTTGGAGTCGACTAGGCCCGCTGAATGAGGAGAGACCAAGGAAATCCAAGGTTTCCGCTCGAGAAGAAAGTAAGAGAAGGAGGTTGAGGAAGACTTATGACAAGGAAGCGAGTACAAGTGGGGTAAAAAAGGAGAAAAAGGATTGACTGCTTAATTCTTTTAGCTTTTATTGCAGGCCTGCGTGCCATATTTATTTTATCTAGGACTTTATTTGATGTGAACTCAATAAAACTTTAATAAAATTCACTCTTTTTTTTATTTGCTTTACAATTCTTTAAATCATTGTTTTATTATTTACATTTATGAATTACATGAGCAAATAGCAGGGATGGAAAAAATGGGGGGAACATTATTAATGGGGCCGCACTTCAAAGAAGCTGCCTACGTATCCAATATGGAATCAGGCCTCTCGTAGTTTACAAGGTTGGAAAAAAGGGTAGATTTAAGGCTTTTTGTGGTGCTTAAATGTAGTATTTTTTCAGTTGTGTAGACACCTGAAAATGTGTCTCCCCAAATGAGTAATCCGTGATGAAATATACCGCGTCTCGCGTTTGTTTCGACTCGGAAAAGATGCTTTGAACTCACGAAAGTTGGAAATACGTGAGGTCGTACTCGGAATTATTGAGCAAAGGTCACATACAAGGCAAACATGTTTTCTTTCGGTTTTCTCGATAAACTCAAAGGTTTTCGAAGGTTTTCAAACAAGTCACGCTGGCGATTCTCGTGCTTTTTGTTTTCCATCATGTGCGTCACATTTTTCTGAATCCGCCAATATTTTTAAATTATTTTTCTGATTTTTCTATGATTTTCTATGAATTTTGCAATGTTTAAATACGCAGAATACGCAGAAAATACGTGAATAATTAGAAAATACTCCGGAAATACGTGGAACCTTCTAGAACATTCTAGAAATCCTTGCTTGGAGAGCAAGGGTGTCTAGGTGCGTCGAATCAAGGGAAATCACGAATAAAATCGGAGGAAATCAAAACATATCGAGATTTTTGGAAAAAATATGCAAAACCATTGAGCGTATATACGCTGAAATGGAGCGTATATACGCTCCTGATGAGCGTATATACGCTCCATTTGAGCGTATATACGCTCAACAATACACATGATCCTTGCCAAAAATTTATGGAAAGCAAGCTGCGTATATACGCTCAGTATGAGCGTATATACGCTCCTCATGAGCGTATATACGCTCATCCTGAGCGTATATACGCAGGGTTGCTTCTGCCTCGTTTTGCCTCGTGCCTATAAATACTCCCTGCCTTGCTCAGTTCGAGACACGACTTGAATACGCACATTCACGACTCAGAACTTCACAATTTCACAAGACTCAAGTCACAAGACACATCAAAACACTCTCAAAACACTCAAAACACTCAAAACACATTCGATTTCAATTCAAAGCATCGATTCTCTTCGAATCAACAAGCGAAATAAGGGTATAAATCTGAGATTACTCACCAAAAACCTTTCTTTCACTCTTTTTCAATTCCTTTTGTCTCTTTTAATTTGACTAACCATTATTTTGAGTTTTAATTCAATTAAAGCAATGTAGAAACTCACTTGTTAATCGTTTCATGTAAATATGTAGGTTTTTATTCATATTTTCATTGTTTCCATGGTTTTTGGCTTTCATTATTATTATACATATTATTATTGTCAATACTAACGCGTTTGTTTGTCTCAATTAGCAATTCAATCGAAAGGCGATTCCTTTGAGTTTTTATTCTAACAATTCGATTGTTTGCAGTGACAAGGTGAGGAGGACATACATATATATTATGCCTTACTAACCTTTGTTTTTCATGTCTCTTATGTATATATATTCAATCACACTTGTATATATTGCTTAAACAAGACCGGAATTTAATCGTTTGTCACATTAAAGTCAGATAATCATGGACGACCGGTTTTCTAAGCACCTTATTAACATTGACTAACAATCAAGTGACCGCCTTATCCATTGTAGAAGTCTTGGTTTGTTTATAATAGCAACCCACCTAGTAATCAATGCACTCTCAAAGTCAAATCAATAGGCTCTTTTGAATTCAATTGTTATGATTTATGGAACTACAATGAGACCGAGTAGAGGCCGCTACATGCGGGCGAATTGGGTTACAGATCTGATTCGTACCATGTCCCCGAACCCACGACTGGTTACTTGATTGGACGTGGGGCCATTAATTTGGCACCAATGTTTCGGGCGTCCGTGAATAACCTATATAGGCACGGTGGCGATCCCCTCAATTCGACGACACACCCCAACGCATTCACATGCGGATTCCATGGCTCAACTCCATGACACTGAAGCTGAGGTCACGCCCCTTGCCTAAGGCGGGGCGAAGCCCTACAGTTTTTGGCGACTTCACTGGGGATAATCACCATTTGGTGAGTGGACAGACTTGAAAGTCTCGTAGTTCCATATTCATAATCAATTGAATTTTGCTTGTGACCCTTCGAATAGGGTCATGTCCTAGGCACCTTGGTCTCAATATGGGCATGTTCTATGCTCGAGATCACCTTAAGGGGGGATTTTATCTTGGTTGCATGTGGTTAATTGATCACATGGCTAAGGTAAGTCCTATCCCGCCCATGCCGCGTATGCACGTGTTACTCGATGCGTGTATATAAGGGGTATCTCGGCCATACATCACCAATATTGTGGTGGTGAAATTGGACCCAGCTCTACTCTTAGGCATGGTACACTGTCAGACTTAACCAAGCCGACTTATAGTTCACTTAGATCCTGACCTTAAGTGAATAATTTGGTTTTGTGTTTCAATCAATGTGCTTGTTAACTTGTGACTCTTTGTTCAGTCCAAATTCTTAGCCACCAACTAAGCCCAGTCCCTTAATCTATGGTTTTGGTTCAAGACATGAAGTTTGTTGATCCATTAGGCCCATTCCAATCCAATTCAATTCAAACTCCATTCGACCTAGAGTCTGACTTAGGTTCGATTCCAATCCAAGAGTCTTAAATCTGACTTAGATTCGACCTTTTGGGCCTTAAGTCTGAATTAGGTTCAATTCAATTCCAATTCAAAAACCTTAAGTCTGAATTAGGTTCAATTCAATTTCAACCCAAGAGCCTTAAATCTGAATTAGGTTCGCTTCAACTTCAATCTAAGAACCTTAAAACTGAACTAGGTTCGTTCATAGACTCAACCCTAGGCCCATTCAATTTCAAGTGTCTCGTAGGTCTAAGAGGTCCTTAATTCTGAAATAGGCCCATCTTAGGTTTGAATCTTTCTCGAGTCTAGCACCTTAAATCAGATTTAGGTCTAGCCCATTCAAGTCTACTTTCGAGTTCAGTTCCTTAAGTCCAGAACCTCAAAACTGAGTTAGGTTTGTTCTTAAGAGTTTTCAATCTTTTGTTTCTGGGTTCTAAAGTGTAATTTCTTGATTTCAGCAAGATAGCAAAGACTCGCAACTTGTCTCTGGGGCCCAGAAGAGTAACAAGAAGCCAAACCCGACGCGCTCCTGATCAACAAGACACTTCAATGGCAAACATCGAACAACAGCTTAACGCTATTCTAGAAAAGCTTGAGTCTGTGAATTCTCGCCTTGATGCCCAAGAAAAGAGCATTGGGGAGCTGAAAGAAAAGTCGACCCAGGAAAAACCTCTCGAGTCTGACGGGGAGGGAGAAGACGATGCTGAAACACCACTTCCTCCTCCAAAGACTGAGACGGAAAAAAGGGTGGAGCAACTAGAAGAGATGGTCAAGAGGATGTCCGAAAATTCAGTTCAAGGGCCTCGTGTTGCTGATTATGAGATTAAGGGCCAGCTTCCCAAGAAGTTTGTCATCACTGATTTGCCCAAGTTCAAGGGAACTGAAGACCCAGAGGACCATCTCCGCACTTTCAACATCTCAATGGTCCTTAAGGGAATGAGCAAAGAGCTATTCACTTCGGTGTTCCCTATTACTTTGGACACCCATCCATCCAGGTGGTTCAAGACTCTGAATCAAGCCAAGCTCGATGACTGGGAATATATCAAACACGAGTTCCTAAAGCAGTACAGGTACAATTCCCAGCTTCCTGTTGGTCTCCGTGAACTAGAGGCCACCAAGCAAGGTGAGAGAGAAAATTTCTCTACTTTCCTTAATAGGTGGAGAGAGAAGGCCGCTCAAATGACCAATCGACCAAATGAGGAAGATCAAGTCCGCATGGTCATCAAGAACCTTCAGCCCAAGTATCGAGAGCCACTCAAGTTTCAACCCATTGACTCATTTACTGGGCTCTACAAAGTTGGCCTCCTAGTCGAAGAAGATGTTCAAGCCCAGAAGTCTAAGGGTAACGGTGGGGGCTTTAATAAGAAAGGTGGCTCCTCCTTTTCCAACACTGATCAAATCAGCCACATCACCAATGACAACTCTTCTAACCATCCTGGCTCTTTCAACAACAGGCCTCGAGGACCACCAAGGACATTTCTTCCAATTGGTATGACTTATGAGCAGGCCTTTGATAGACTGACTGCAAAAGGTGCACTTGCTCCTATTGGACCCACTCCAGACCCTTCAGATGATAAGAAATCTAGGAATTGGAATCCCAATGCCTATTGTAAGTTCCACCAAGGAAGGGGTCACACCACTGAGAACTGCATCGTTCTGAAGCACAGGATTCAAGACATGGTTGAAGATGGTCGCCTCCCAGTTCCTCCAGCGGCGAAGGATAAGATCAACATCCAAACCAACCCACTTGCTAAACCATGAGTCGCCCCAAGGCGTGGGTTAATGATCCATGCGGCCTTCTTTAGATTAAGTCATCGAGTCCTAGTCCTATCACTATGTTCTTTTCAATTCGTTGTCTTTTGAGTCTATGTAGTCTTTCAAAATAAGCCATGTATGTCTCAAATTTTCTTTCATCAATAAAATGATTCATTTTGGCAATATTATTTTCTAATTCTATGCAAGTCTCAACACTCATTGGCCACAATTGGTTTAATCTAATGCTGATTCAATTACTTAATTTGAACAATGCCCCAGAGAGGCCTTCTTTCACAGCTCCACAAAATGACCCTCCCTTCCATTCCCTTTGTCACATCAAATCAAAATCCCTCGCAGCCTTTTGAGCCACAAACACTATCATTTAGCCTATCTTTCTTTCATCACCCACATCTACCTAACCAAACGGTGCGTAGGAAAAGACACGTGCAAAAGAAAGAAAAGAAAAAAGAATAAAATGGGCAAAAAGAAAAAGCAAAAATCAAAGTTCAATACAAAAGTTTTCACAAATGCAAATCAATTTCAAAATCCAATCCAAAGTTCAAAGCCCAAATCAAAAAGCAAAAGTCTAAAAAGCACACTGCGCATCGTGGGTCACTTCATAATCATCAAGCCTTTTTCAACCCTCAAACCACAGCCTCACATTACAACCACAAAAGCCCTCTCACACGAGGCATTGTTCAAATCATCAGAACTACGTTGGTCTGATTCCGTAAGGATACGTAGGAAGCCTCTTCTCGAGGTTCGACCGCATCAGCATTAACATTAAATCATTTGAGGCCTTTTGAGTGCTTTGACTTGCTAAGAATTCGATTATGGTTTTGCCAGTTTAGAACCTCACATAGACTCATGTTTGAACCAACATCATTGGCCAACCTCATATCTAGCCACGTCTTTGACCCCTAGTCACAAATTTGACCCTTTTTATTTCTCGAACCTTAGCCTATTCTTTGGTCACCTTCGAGGACTCATTGACTCAATCCCAAAGAAGTAACGCCACCTGACCTTTGGGTCAGTACATCTTATTGGGGAACTCATCCATACAATCCATCCACCTTCCCTATGTTGACTCTAAGCCGCAAACCACGTTGTCTCAAAGTCTCGCTGGGGGGCTCGTTGTCGTCATGGCTCCTTAATTTCCAGTTGGGGGCTTCTTGTCTCCTAAGGCCCTATTACGTGTTCGAGTCTCTTGCTATCAAGAGGAAATCCTGAAAAGTCACTTTTGGACCCTGTCTCTTTCCAATCAAAGTCACTGTCTCAAGTCAAGTCTCGTCCAAATGTCACCTTTCTCTAAGTCACTCTTCAAATGACACTCTTCAATTGGCACTTGGTACTAGGATTAGACTCTAGTATCGTCCTTTCATGTCTAGAACCAGACCTAGACTGGACTCTTTCAAATTCAAAGGCTCATTCAAATCATGTCTAGAATCAGACCTAGACAAGTCACTTTCAAATCATGTCTAGAATCAGACCTAGACAAGTCACTTTCAAATCATGTCTAGAATCAGACCTAGACAAGTCACTTTCAAATCATGTCTAGAATCAGACCTAGACAAGACACTCTCAAATCATGTCTAGAACCAGACCTAGACAAGACTCTTTCAAAAGACACTCTCAAATCATGTCTAAAACCAGACCTAGACGAAGACTCTTTCAAAATCAAAGACTCTCTCAAATCTTGTCTACAACCAGACCTAGACAAGACCCTTTCAATGACTCTCTCAGAACCATGTCTAAAACCAGACCTAGACAAGACTCCTTCAAAGACTCTTTCAAACCATGTCTAAAACCAGACCTAGACAAGACCCTTTCAATGACTCTCTCAGAACCATGTCTAAAACCAGACCTAGACAAGACCCTTTCAAATTCAATGACTCTCTCAAATCATGTCTTGAACCAGACCTAGACAAGGCCCTTCCAAATTCAAAGACTCTTCCAAAACCAATGACTCTTGCCACTCTCCTAATCTCAAGTCACAAGTTACAAGTCAACATTGCATGCAAATTTCGCTAGACATAAAAACAGACCTATGTCGTCACCAAGGTAGTCCTTAATCCTGAATTAGGGCTATCGTTTTCAAGTCAATGCTCATTTCTTCGGAAAGCATGGGACGCGCCTGCATTTCTCCCAGTCAGCCGAACGGGGAAATGACGCTCAAGGACTCAGACACATACAAGCACATCGAACCGCATGGGACACGGCTACAGGTAAAACTAACCTTTGTTTTGCAGGTACCGGCGAAAAAGGGTAACTCAGGGTCGCAGAACGTCTTGAGTTGCTCTCCGTCCCGAATCGAATACTTTGACTTTCGTCTTACAAAACTATCGTCTCTCCAGACTCAGTCAAAGTGGGGGCTTCTGTAGACACCTGAAAATGTGTCTCCCCAAATGAGTAATCCGTGATGAAATATACCGCGTCTCGCGTTTGTTTCGACTCGGAAAAGATGCTTTGAACTCACGGAAGTTGGAAATACGTGAGGTCGTACTCGGAATTATTGAGCAAAGGTCACATACAAGGCAAACATGTTTTCTTTCGGTTTTCTCGATAAACTCAAAGGTTTTCGAAGGATTTCAAACAAGTCACGCTGGCGATTCTCGTGCTTTTTGTTTTCCATCATGTGCGTCACATTTTTCTGAATCCGCCAATATTTTTAAATTATTTTTCTGATTTTTCTATGATTTTCTATGAATTTTGCAACGTGTTAAATACGCAGAATACGCAGAAAATACGTGAATAATTAGAAAAATACTCCGGAAATACGTGGAACCTTCTAGAACATTCTAGAAATCCTTGCTTGGAGAGCAAGGGTGTCTAGGTGCGTCGAATCAAGGGAAATCACGAATAAAATCGGAGGAAATCAAAACATATCGAGATTTTTGGAAAAAATATGCAAAACATTGAGCGTATATACGCTGAAATGGAGCGTATATACGCTCCTGATGAGCGTATATACGCTCCATTTGAGCGTATATACGCTCAACAATACACATGATCCTTGCCAAAAATTTATGGAAAGCAAGCTGCGTATATACGCTCAGTATGAGCGTATATACGCTCCTCATGAGCGTATATACGCTCATCCTGAGCGTATATACGCAGGGTTGCTTCTGCCTCGTTTTGCCTCGTGCCTATAAATACTCCCTGCCTTGCTCAGTTCGAGACACGACTTGAATACGCACATTCACGACTCAGAACCTTCACAATTTCACAAGACTCAAGTCACAAGACACATCAAAACACTCTCAAAACACT
>SNQN01010786.1:6099-20836 GCA_008642245.1 Bassia scoparia | reverse complement strand
AAGAAGTCGGCTCAGTGCAAGGCAAATAGGAGAGTCGGCAACGCTAGTGGCGTCGCCCCTACATCTCACTGCCAGCGATCGGTCTCCACCATTCAGCGAGCTAAGAAATTGGTTAATATATATTTTTTTTAATTCTAGTATCGTAAATAACTAAATTCTCGTTCGTTAAATTCTTTTTATATCACCTAACATATGGTACAATTGTTTGTGGTGGCTAAGGCAATTAGAAAGAAGTTGCCTAACGCTGCCAATCTGTACCTCGACATGCACTTCAAGAAGGTGCCAGGGAAGGAGCCGCAACCGGTCAGCAAAAAGGCCAAAGATGCGATGGTAATGATTTCTTAGTTGTTTACGATTTCGCATTTAATGTTTAGATCTGAATTCCGGCTTATAAAACGATGAGTACATATGGGATTGCTTTTTTATGAATTGCATTTGATGTTTAGATCGTAATTCCGGCGTATAAGCCAATGAGTACGAATAGCATTGTGTTTTTATTATATGCATTTGATGTTTAGAGCGGAATTCCGGTGTTTAAGCCGATGAGTACGAATAGGATTGCTTTTTTATGAAATGGTCTTGTGTCATTCTAACCGACTCAATCATCATCTAGGAAGCATATTGGTGTGTAATAGGATGTGTCAAAGGTTTGACAACAAGTTATGGATAGAAATGTGATAAGTTAGGAGTGAAAATGCCAAAAAAAAGCCCAAAATGGCCTAAAATGTCAATTTTTTGGTAACATGGTCTTGTGTCGTACATACCGACTCAATCAACGTCTAGGAAGCATAATGGCGTCTAATAGGACGTTTCAAAGGTTTGAAAACTAGTAATGGATAGAAATATGACTAGTTAGGAGCGATAATCCCAAAAAACAACTAAAATGGCCTAAAATGTGATTTTTTTGGTAAAATGGTCTTGTGTAGTTCTAACCGACTCAATCACCATCTAGGATGCATAATGGTGTCTAATACAACGTGTCTAAGGTTTGAAAAATATTAATGGATAGAAATGTGACAAGTTAGGAGCGAAAATGCCAAAAAAACGTCCAAAAATGGCCTAAAATGTCAAGCATTTGTGTAAAATGGACTTGTGTCGTTCTAACCGACTCAATCTTCATCTATGAAGCATATTAGTGTCTAATAGGACGTGTCTAAGATTTGAAAACTAGTAATGGATAGAAATGTGAAAAGTTAGGAACGAAAAATCCCAAAAACCCTCCAAAATGGCCGAAAATGTCGATTTTTTGGTAAAATGGTCATGTGTCGTTTTAACCGACTCAAACAACATCAAGGAAGCATAATGGTGTCTAATAGGCACTACTACAAAAACGTCTAATTGCGTCGGTCCATTTGCGTCGCACTTTGGTACATGTGACGCAAATAGCTGAATTTTTCTCTATTTGCGTCGCACCTTATATAAGAGTTCGACGCAAATAGCTAATAAGCTATGAAATAGAATCAGTTTCTCTATTTGCGTCGCACTTTTAGCAAAGGTTTCACGCAAATAGCTAAATCCAAGGAAGCTTTTTTGCGTCACACCCTTGTTAAACACGACGCAAATAGTCGTAACGTAGGAAGGCATTTTGCGTGCAGACCTTAGGATGTCCGACGCAGAATAGATCACTTGGGCTATTATTTCTCTGAAGCGCTCAGAAGGTCATCACAAGCTAGAAAATAATTATTTCTTCGGTCGATCGCACTCTCTCCGTCTTAAGCTTCCCCAAAGCTTCTCTCTTTCGCTTTCTCCGTTGATCCTTATGCACATTCATACTCTGTTCGTCCCATCTTCCAGCATAACGTACGTCGTTCGTTCTATTGCAAGCTGTCGTGTCGTCTTCCAACGTTGCGCGTTAAAATTAGGTTAATAAAATGTATGATATTTTTTATTTTTTTCTTAATTTCCTGATTTTTGTTTGATTTTCATTGTCAAATTTTTGAGTTAACTCATATTTGCTTATATGATTGTTCGTTCATCTGTCATTTATTTTTTGGCTTAGATGTCGTTGTCTATCTACATTTGAATGTTGTTCAAATTTTATTTGAGTTTATTCGTGCGGTATATTTTGTTCTCGATGTTGTTAAATCTGGATTTTCGTTGCGGACTACTAGTTTATTTTTGTGTTGTAGATTATTTGGGTGTTTTATGTACAGTGATTTGGCGAGGTTCACTTGGTGTTTGGCGTTTTTGTCTGGTTTTGGGGCAGAATTTGGTGTAGTTTGTAGACTTTTGGGCACTGAATTTGGGCGGTGCGTTGTAATGTGTTGTTTCGCTTAATAGTGTCTTCACTATTGCTTCTGTTCCAATTAAATCACAAGCATAGTATGAGAGATATAACAATGGTGAGAATTTTTTTGTAACATACCAACACGAAATACTTTAATTGAAAAAAAATCTATTTTTTCTCTGCAATTACAAATTAGCTTTCGTAGAAATCTATTAGTTCCATTTTCAATCAATGTATGTGCAGAATAGATAGATATGTTTTTATTGAATTTGTGTTGGTGATGATGGATTATGTTTTGTGTGTTGTGTGGTGTTTTCATTCTATTTTTTTCCTGTTTGTTCTGATCTTTTTGGTTTAGATTTGTTGATTTAGTTGTCGAGCGCCCCGTACCATTGTTGCGTATTGTTGGATCATTCGCTACCAAAGTCAACTAAAATTCAAACGGAAACTTCTACTTTCATCTGTTTGTGTTCACTGTTCGCTAACTAGAAAAGGTTTGATTCCTTTCAACCAATTTGTGCGAATTACCTTAGGTGAAAATATGTCTTCTTTCGGTTAATCCTAATTTCTCTAATTCTCATTTTAATTTGCTAGATTTAACCGATTTTGCTTTGTTTCAATTGGGTTGCCATAAAAGATATCATCTTTTTGTTATTTTGTGGCTTGACTTGTTTGATTTTGTTTAGCAATAGCAATCTATGCTGCTGTTGTGAGTGTCTGAACTTTCTTGCCATTTTAGGTTCGTTTGAGATTCCCTCCGGGAATCATACTTAGACGGTGGTGACCTGACCTGGAGATGGGGAAATCAATCAATATTAGGACAAGTATCAGTTAAGACTTCCTATTTCTCCCTCTGAAATGACCTCATCTCTTTGCCTCTCTGTTTTTCTGCATCCTGCTGTCATTGTTTCACATATTCCTCATACAACCTTCTGCTTACGTATGATGAGAGATATTGAAGCCTGTAGTAACTTGTCTAGTGTGGACGGTGTCATTGGAACAGGAGTATGTGTTTTGTTTTAGATAACAGTTTCTATTAACTTATTGATAAGTATGAAAGTAAACTTTTTTGATAGGAAATGGCTAAGGACTCCGAATATGACTAATAATGCATACTGAATTGGCTTTTTTCTAGAAGTATTGAATTGCTAAGATCAGTTCAAGAACAAATCTGGCTTCGTAATGTGTTTCTATCTTTCATTGCTCATTTATACGATACTATTTTATGTTGGTTTAATTGTTTTCGTGGTCTACAAAGGATGCTTTTTTTAGTAGATACTTTCTAATTCGTTTATTAGTTTTGTACTGTTTTGTAGGCAAATCTTTCCCAACAAGAACAAGACATTGTAATTTGTACGGAATGTCTGAGAGAAATCTTAATCTAGTGCACTTGTTCATGCTAAATTTATTGTTTATTTATATCCAGGGTATCGTTGAAAGCAGATACTAGTTTCCAAGCTCTTTGATTGTGGTTCTATCTTCCTTGTAAAAGAAGACGATTATCTGTTCCCAGTCAGTCAAGAAATCCTGCGTCCTATAAGGCACCGATCATGGCGTCGTCCTTTAGCAATGGCTTTCATTCAAGCCGAACTATACAACAAGTCCTATCAACTTTACGATGCTCAGACTCAGAGTATCTCTATTGCACTTCCTAAAGTCGGGATTTTGAATTGTCTGCAACTTATTGTTTTTTCCTAGTTTCAGCTTATAGTGGTAATGATATACCAAAAGAATCTTTGGTTGTTTATTGCATATATGTTGAGCACCATATTTTTATAGAGTGCTGCAATTGCAAAGGAGATGTTGCTTATTTTTTACTTAAATTATGTTAAATAATAGTTAATCTTTACAGAGTTGTATTTTTTATAATTGTGTTCGTATTACAGGTTTGTATAGTAAAATGAGCAATTGTGAATATTTTTTTTAAAAAAATATAACTCTATTTGGCGTGCTTAAGCTATGTGCGACGCAAATAGATAAACATCATACTCATATATGCTATTGCGTGACTTAGCTAAGGGTGCGACGCAAAGAGCTTTTTTCCTGAAGTCAACAAAAGTCATTTGCGTCGCACCTTAGCTAAGAGTGCGACGCAAATAGCTCTTTTCCTGAAGTCAACAAAAGCCATTTGCGTCGCACTGTAAGAGAAGGTGCGACGCAAATAGCTAACCATTTGCGTCGAACCTAGGTGCGACGCAAATAGCTTTGGCCTTATTTGCGTCGAGGGCTTTTGCGTCGCTCGTAAGTGCGACGCAAATAGGGGTTTAACGTGCGACGCAAATAGCCATTTTTGTACTAGTGAGGGCGTGTCTAAGGTTTGAAAACAAGTAATGGATAGAAATGTGACAAGTTAAGAGCGAAAATCCCAAAAAAATGCCCAAAATGGCCTTAAATTGTGAATTTTTTGCGTAAAATGGTCTTGTGTCGTTCTAACCGACTCAATCAAAATTTAGGAAGTATAACGGTGTCTAATAGGACGTGTCAAAAGTTTGAAAACTAGAATGGATAGAAATGTGAAAAGTTAGGAGCGAAAATGCCAAAACACGCACAAAATGGCCTAAAATGACAATTGTTTTGGTAAAATGGTCTTGTGTCGTTCAAACTGACACAATCAACGTCTAGGAAGCATAATGGCGTCTAAAAGGATGTCTCAAAGGTTTGAAAACTAGTAATCGATTGAAATGTGACAAGTTAGGAGCAAAAATCCCAAAAAACGCCCAAAATGGCTTAAAATGTGAATATTCTGGTAAAATAGTCTTGTGTCATTCTAACCGACTCAATCAATGTCTAGGAAGCATAATGGTGTCTAATAGGACGTGTCTAAGGTTTGAAAACTATTAATGGATAGAAATGTGACAAGTTAGGAGCGAAAATCCCAAAAAACGCCTAAAATGTGAATTTCTTGGTAAAATGGTCTTGTGTCATTCTAACTGACTTAATCAACGTCTAAGAAGCATAATGGTGTCTAATAGGACGTATCTAAGGTTTGAAAACTAGTAATGGATAGAAATGTGACAAGTTAGGAGCGAAAATCCCAAAAAATGCCCAAWATGGCCTAAAATGTGAATTTTTTGCATAAAATAGTCTTGTGTCGTTCTAACCGACTCAATCAAAATCTAGGAAGTATAACGGTGTCTAATAGGACGTGTCAAAAGTTTGAAAACTAGAATGGATAGAAATGTGAAAAGTTAGGAGCGAAAATGCCAAAAAACGCACAAAATGGCCTAAAATGACAATTGCTTTGGTAAAATGATCTTGTGTCATTCTAACTGACACAATCAACGTCTAGGAAGCATAATGGTGTCTAAAAGGATGTCTCAAAGGTTTGAAAACTAGTAATCGATTGAAATGTGACAAGTTAGGAGAAAAATCCCAAAAAACGCCCAAAATGGCTTAAAATGTGAATTTTTTGGTAAAATTGTCTTGTGTCATTCTAACCGACTCAATCAGTGTCTAGGAAGCATAATGGTGTCTAATAGGACGTGTCTAAGGTTTTAAAACTAGTAATGGATAGAAATGTGACAAGTTAGGAGCGAAAATCCCAAAAAACGCCCAAAATGGCCTAATATGTGAATTTTTTGGTAAAATGGTCTTGTGTCGTTCTAACCAACTCAATCAACGTCTAAGAAGCATAATGGTGTCTAATAGGACGTATCTAAGGTTTGAAAACTAGTATAATGGATAGAAATGTGACAAGTTAGGAGGAACAAAAACCCAAATGGCTAACAATGTGAATTCTTGGATAAAATGATCTTTGGTTTAGAACCGATCAAAAATTAGGACGTAATGGTGTCTACATAGGACGTTTATAAGTTTTGATAGTAATTGATAGAAATGTGAGTTTAGGAGCGAGAAATACAAAAAACCCCCAAATGGCCTAAAATGTCATTTTAGTGAATTAATCTTGTGTCGTTCTAACCGACTCAATCAAATCTAGTAAATATAATGGTTCTAATGGATGTATAAGTTTTGAAAATAGTAATGGATGAATGTGACAAGTTAGGAGCGAAAATCCCAAAAAATGCCCAAATGGCTAAAATGTGAATTTTTTTGCGTAAAATGGTCTTGTTCGTTCTCATATCAATAATAGGAAGCTAACGGTTAATAGGGCTTGTTAAGGTTTACAAGTCTAGTAATGGATAGAAATGTGAAAAGTTGAAGGAATCCTAAAAAAAAACTCCCAAAATGGCTAAAAATGTCAGTTTTTTGTATTGGTTTTGCGTTCAAGTCAATACATCTAGGAAGATAATTGGTGTGTATAGGACATGTTAGGTTTGAAAACTAGTAATGGATAGAATTGGTGACAAGTTAGGAGGAAATGCAAAAAGAACGTCCAAAAATGGGCTAAATGTCAAGTATTTGGAAATGTTCTTGTGTCATTCTAACGACTCAATCATCATTAGGAAGCTAATGGTGTCTAGGAAGTTTCTAAGGTTTGAAATCTAGTAATGGTAGAATGTGACAAGTTAGGGAGCGAAAATGCCAAAGTCAAAATGGCTAAATGTCAAGTATTTGCGTAAAATGTCTTGTGTTGTTTAACGACTAATCATCATCTAAGATCTCTAATGGTGTTAATAGGATGTGTCTAAAGTTGAAAACTAGTAATGATAAAAATACAGTTAGGAGAGAAAATCCCAAACTCCCCCCCCCAAATGGTTCTAATGTCAATTTTTTTGTAAATAGTATGTTCGTTTACCAATCAATAACATTTAGGAGAAATGGTGTCCAATAGGTGTGTCTAAGGTTGAAATTAGTATGTAGAAATGTACAAGTTAGAGCGGAAATGCCAAAAAGTCCAAAATGGCCTAAAATGTCAAGTATTTGCGTTAAAATGGTCTGTTTTCTTTACCGACTAATTTCATCTAAGAGCATATGGTGTTATAGGATGTGTCTAAAGTTTGAAACTATTAATGGATAGAAATAAAGTTAGGAGCGAAAATCCCAAAACCCCCCAAATGGTCTAAATGTCATTTTTTTGAATGGTATGTTTGTTCTAACGACTCAATCATACATTAGGAAGCTAATGGTGTCCAATGATGTGTCTAAGGTTTGAAAACTATAATGGATAGAAATGTAAAGTTAGGAGCGATACCCAAAAAACGCCCAAAATGCCCAAATTGAATTTCTTGCGTTAAATGGTCTTATTATGTATCGACTCATCAGCATCTGGGATTGATCATAACGTTCTAATAGACATGTCTAAGGTTTGAAGTCTATTAATGATAGAATGTGAATTAGGAGCGAAAATACCAAAAAGTCAAAAATGGCCTAAATGTCAGTATTTGCGTAAATGGTCTTGTGTCGTTTTAACCGACTCAATTAACATTAGGGTAATTTGTTAATAGTAATTTAAGTTTATCTTAGGTACACTACAAAAAACAATTTTAGCGACCACCGAAATGCACCGAAATCAGTCGCTAACAGAGATTAGGATCTGAGCGACTATGAAAACTCGTAGTCCCAAAAGGCTAGTCGCTAATTATTTGGACTGATTTCTGAGTAGTTGCCATTTTCGACTTACCTGGCGACTAACTTTTTAGCGACTATAATGTGTGTAGCGCTGACTAGGTAGTCGCTAAATGTCGCGCTGATTTTTTTTTATGTTGGTGTTAAGTTGCGCTAAAAGAATTGGCGTACTACTACATAGTGGGACTCAATTCTAGCAACCGCTTATGTCATTAGCGATACTGAATTGGTTCTAATTCATGATGAAAAATTAAAAAAATGAACAATCAACAGGTAAATGTCATTGTTGTCCCTGTCAATAATATGTTGCTGATTTATTCGAATATCATTTTTTAATTTGTTTATAGCATCTAATCACTAATATGTAGAGTATCAATAGAAGTACCATTTTTATTGGAATTTACACATGACAAAATTTATTTGTCGAAAATTATTTCATATAAAATTGAAATGTTATTGACTCAAGTTAAACTTTACAAAAATATGAAGAAACTATAGTTATCCACATTTTCTCCGGAAGTTCATACATCTTCCAACGTTTGAAGGTTGGACACTTGAGATTCTGTATATTCACACAAAGATCCAAATGGGTCAAATGCATATTTAATGATATCAACATAATTTAACTAATAAGTCAAAACAAGCAAGGAAACATACCATTGCAAATAAAATCAACTTGATTGGCGAATAATCCAGCTCTCTGTATTATTCAGTTTTAGGATGATGCAGGAATGTTGATATTGGGTATTAGCTCTAACAAGCGAGAAGCACACTTGAAAAAAATAAAGAAGATTAAAGGAGATGTAGCTGATTACTAACACCGCCATGATTTCGTGAACAAACAATAAAAAATGATAAGGTAATATTTTTTTTTCTATGTTACGAAATTCACTGGCATGGAATTGAACCTCACAATTCACCAAAGGCATACACATTTGCACGGGACATTCATAAAAGTTATTTCACATATACAAAACGTCATTAACGGAATCTCACAAGTTCTGCTTAGGTCTTTCGAAGTCAGCGTTAAATTTGTGAGTGTTATGATACATCAATTTTAGTTTAACCAAAATTAGTTGTTCTATGCTTAACGTATTAACATGCATTAGCATTTTGACGTCCATTAGTATAATCTAAAGAATGCATAAATTTCATTGTATGATTCAGTTACTTTCAAGAAAAAGATCAAATTTTCTTCGGTTTTTCCTCAAGAATTCTCAAAGATTAACGGAGAATCTAAGCATAATCAATATTTTTCAAGTGAATGGTTCTAAAATGGACTTTACTCATTAACTCTCTTTAGCTATATTATTTTCGTATTTAGGAATGAGCGAGCAATGCAGTGTATAACTCTAAATTTCAAAATACCTGCTCAGATCGATAACTGTTTATATAGTTATGAACTCGCCAAACCCAACCACGCAAATTAAGGGAATCTTGACAGACATACTTAAAGAAATAGTTGGCAACTAAGCACTGAACCAAATACAGTTTTTAACCGAAATAATGCCATATACAATTAAATTAAAACTAAAAACAATAAACCAGAATATCGCATCAACATATTTATCACAAGTTCCGAAACTCAAATTAACACAAGGAGCCATGAGCACTCTTACTTGAAAATGCTAATTATTCAACTTGCATTATAGAAAATACAACATAATAAAATTAGTGTTCAATTTATATTGTAAGTATTCAATTTGACAAAGCTAATGAAAAAAAGAGCTATACCAATAATATAAAGTGAGCCTTATGAAAGAAAATTGAAGCTTCCGAAGGAGTTAAAAACATAAGGGATTACCTCAAAATCCTTCTCTTTAGAACTCAAAGACTTTCCCTATATATTTCGCAAAACATTTAATCTACTTGGAAAGGCACCAAATGATAACAAAATTCAACTATGAACACTAGTTGATGCTAATGAATTTTTCATTAAATCTCACGAGGGGGGACTCTTCCAATGAGCAGCAATAGTAGAACTAGCAAGACATCATACTGAATCAACTCTATGAAAGAAATCTGTAAAACGACAATGCAAAATTTACCAAAAAATCAAGCCAAATTATCAAGAAAAAATAACAAAAATCACAAAAAATAAGCAAATACCTTTATCAGGAGAAAATTACAACGGAACCTAATTACTCCACTTCGAAACCCCAATTTTCAAAATAAGTGAAGACACAAGTTTAAACCAATTTTCGAACCAAATCGAAACCCTAATTTTCAAAACAATTTAGAAATCTCAATTTTCGAAGCTAATTTTAAAAATCCAAATAATCCATCAATTTCGAACAAATTATAGTAAAACCGTAATAGATTTGAACAAACTAGCATTTGTAGTTGCTAGATTTAGATTTTGAACAAACTAACAAGTAATTCAGAATTTGAATCTATCATTTGAAATGAATTTTAGTATCCAAACACAATTTATTGGGAGCGAATTTACTGAGAGTTAGGGGGTCGAATTCTGGGCACGTGACGGACTATTTCTGAATGGAATTTGCCTGATCTAGCTCGAATTGCTACCTAATTGGAGACACGGAACATCAATGACGATGTACAAGTAGACGTAAACGAGAAACCAGCAAAAACGACGACACGATGAGAAGAACGATGCAGCACCCGCAACTACCAGGCGAGATCTGGAAAAAACAAAAGAAATATAAAGAATAAACTAATTCAAAAATGAAGGAGAGATTGCAAACATAGTACCTTCGTCTGGAAATGAAATTTGAGAAAAAACATACTTCGATGCACTAGATCTGGAAATGATATAGAAAAAAATTCTTTGAAAGAGAAAAGGACGATGGATAAGAATGAGGAACTGAGAGATATGAGGAGAGAGAAAGGGATGAGAGGGATAGATAGATAAGAGTGTAGATGAGAGGATACGAAAAGTGTTTGTGAAATTGGGAATTAGACTTTTTTTATTTATGTCAAAGCAAATAGCGACTACCTTGGTAGCTACTATTACGTCAAAGTTAGTCGCTAAACTCCATAACTTAGTCTCCATTTCAAAATAGTCGCTATTTTTGGAATTCTTGCGATTACTTAGGGACTCCATACTTGGTAGTCGCAAATTTGGAGACCACTAGTCTCCTGTAGTCGCTAATAAAAATTTTAGCGACTGATTTGTTTGTTAGTCGCTAAAATCAGTCGCTAAATAAGCATTTTCTTGTAGTGGATAGAAATGTGACAAGTTAGGAGCGAAAATGCCAAAAAAGTCCAAAAATGGCCTAAAATGTCAAGTATTTGCGTAAAATGGTCTTGTGTTGTTCTAACCGACTCAATCAACATCTAAGAAGCATAATGATGTCTAATAGGACGCGTCTAAGGTTTGAAAACTAGTAATGGATAGAAATACAAGTTAGGAGCGAAAATCCCAAAAACCACCAAAAATGGCCTAAAATGTCAATTTTTTGGTAAAATTGTATTGTGTCGTTCTAACCGACTCAATCAACATCTAGGAAGCATAATGGTGTCCAATAGGACGTGTCTAAGGATTGAAAACTAGTAATGGATAGAAATGTGACAAGTTAGGAGCGAAAACCCCAAAAAAAGCCCAAAATGGCCTAAAATGTGAATTTCTTGCGTATAATGGTCTTGTATCATTCTAACTGACTCAATCAACATCTGGGAAGCATAAAGGTGTCTAATAGGATGTGTCTAAGGTTTGAAATCTAGTAATGGATAGAAATGTGACAAGTTAGGAGTGAAAATTCCAAAAAAACTTCAAAAAATGGCCTAAAATGTAAAGTATTCGCGTAAAATGTTCTTGTGTCGTTCTTACTGACTTAATCAACATTTAGGAAGCATAATGGTGTCTAATAGGACTTGTCTAAGGTTTGAAATCTAGTAATGGATAGAAATGTGAAAAGTTAGGAGCGAAAATGCCAAAAAAGTCCAAAAATAGCCTAAAATGTCAAGTATTTGCGTAAAATGTTCTTGTGTCGTTTTAACCGACTCAATCAACATTTAGGAAGCATAATTTTGTCTAATAGGACATGTCTAAGGTTTGAAATCTAGTAATGGATTGAAATGTGACAAGTTAGGAGCGAAAATGCCAAAAGACGTCCAAAAATAGCCTAACATGTCAAGTATGTGCGTAAAATGGTCTTGTGTCGTTCTAACCGACTCAATCAACATCTAGGAAGTATAATGGATTCTAATAGGATGTTTCTATGGTTTGAAAACTAGTAATGGATAGAAATGTGACAAGTAAAGAGCGAAAATCCATAAAAAGCCCAAGACGGCCTAAAATGTCAATTTTTCGTGTCTAAACCCCTAAATTCAAGATCTAAGAAACTCAAGTGAGTAAAATATGACATGAACGAGTTTAAAATACGCGTAATACGATGCTTATATACAATTTAGGCGCGAAAACTCATAAAACGCCCTACAATTTGCCTGTCAATGTTATATTCTTTTTTTGGAATTGTTTGCACTAACTCCATAATTTACAGGAAAAATATACGCAAAACCTTTCTGAGACTCAGACTAGCGGTTCGTAGGTGGATCCCAACCAGGTGTTATTTGACACGTTTGGCGAGTATCGTAAGGGGAAGGTATATGGTTTCGGCAAGCATGAAGCTTCTCTCTATTATGAGAAAAGCTCGCGTCACACCAGAACTGGGTATTCTGCGGTTTCTGCCAAACTGACAGAGATGTCTGAGCGTTTGGAGGCGTCAGAGCGCGCTCGGATGGAGTTAGAAGAGAGAGAGCGCCTGCGGGATGAAGAGTAGCACCGTCAGGCGGAATACATAGAGAAGATGAGGGCACAGATAGACGCTTTCATGAGGCAGTTCGGCGACCCGTCTTCCTTTCCACGACGACCCGACGACCGCACAGACGGTTTTGGAGCCTTCGTTGCCTAGTAGGAGTCCATAGTTAGTATACCTTTTCTTGCATTGTACGTTTTTATTTGTTACATTTTCACTTGAAAATTATTTATAATAAATATAAAATTTTATGTTGTATGTTGAACTTGTTTTTTATTAATATATTATTCATTAGTTTATTTTTATAATTATTTTATATTTATTGAAAGCAAAAAAAATACACATTTACCGACCGAATAATCGGTCGGTATAGAGTTTTGGATTGCACGAGAAAAAAAAAACAATTTTTACGGGTTTACCGACCGAATAATCGGTCGGTATTACCGACCGATTTTAGGTCGGTCGGTAAACCTATCTAATCCCTCCATTTTTTTGGAGGGAAATAGAGCTCACTGACCGAATAATCGATCTCGGTCGGTGAGCTCTATTTCCCTCCATTTTTTTGTCGTGGGAAATCCGTCGGTAATCGGTCGGTAAAGTCATACCGATCGATTTTCGGTCGGTAATCCTTGGATTACCGACGAACCAAATTCCGACACCAGTTACCAACCGATTTTCGATCGGTAACCACGGTCGGCCGAAGCCAATTTTCTTGTTGTGATCGTTGGCCTTTATGAAGGGACAAATTTAGGTATCTACAGAATCCCCCCACTTTGGTTGTGTCTGTAGAGAAGATGTAAACCTCGTAAGAAAGCAGTCAAAGTGCTTAGTACCTGCAAAACAAAGGTTAGTTTTACCTACACCTGTGGGTGTAATAGCTTTCAGAAGCTCCTTGTTCCTCCAGGTTGATCTTGAAATTGAAATGCCTCCAAAAGTACATCAGGTTCTACAATTGAACAAGCATGCAAGTATAGTGTGCAATCGAGATGACACGTATTTATGTGCATATGCAATCCCACAAAGGTCAATTTTTGTGAGTTTGAGATTTGAATATGATGGATTTGAGATAGAAGTGGAATATAATCTTGCAAGAATTGCAATCTTCCAAGATGGAATGGAGACCTACAACAATCGCAATGTTGTAGGTAGAATGAATCTTCCAGTGATCGCAACATTGAAAGATGGAACGTAGAAGGGGATCTTGCAATGATCGCAACATTACAAGATAGAATGCAAACATACAACAATCGCAATGTTGTAGATAGAAGTGGAATGTCTTGCAAAAATCGCAACTTGCAAAACAGGGCGNGACTCAATCATCATCTAGGAAGCATAATGGTGTCTAATAGGAAGTTTCTAAGGTTTGAAATCTAGTAATGGTAGAAATGTGACAAGTTAGGAGCGAAAATGCCAAAAAACGTCCAAAAATGGCCTAAAATGTCAAGTATTTGCGTAAAATGGTCTTGTGTTCTTCTAACCGACTAAATCAACATCTAAGATGCATAATGGTGTCTAATAGGATGTGTCTAAAGTTTGAAAACTAGTAATGGATAAAAATACAAGTTAGGAGCGAAAATCCCAAACCCCCCCCCCCCAAAATGGTCTAAAATGTCAATTTTTTGGTAAAATAGTAATGTGTCGTTCTAACCAACTCAATCAACATTTAGGAAGCATAATGGTGTCCAATAGGATGTGTCTAAGGTTTGAAATCTAGTAATGGTAGAAATGTGACAAGTTAGGAGCGAAAATGCCAAAAAAGTCCAAAAATGGCCTAAAATGTCAAGTATTTGCGTAAAATGGTCTTGTTTTCTTCTAACCGACTCAATCTTCATCTAAGAAGCATAATGGTGTCTTATAGGATGTGTCTAAAGTTTGAAAACTATTAATGGATAGAAATACAAGTTAGGAGCGAAAATCCCAAAAACCCCCCAAAATGGTCTAAAATGTCAATTTTTTGGTAAAATGGTATTGTGTTGTTCTAACCGACTCAATCAACATTTAGGAAGCATAATGGTGTCCAATAGGATGTGTCTAAGGTTTGAAAACTAGTAATGGATAGAAATGTGACAAGTTAGGAGCGAAAACCCCAAAAAACGCCCAAAATGGCCTAAAATGTGAATTTCTTGCGTAAAATGGTCTTATGTCATTCTAACCGACTCAATCAGCATCTGGGAATTGAATCATAACGGTGTCTAATAGGACATGTCTAAGGTTTGAAGTCTATTAATGGATAGAAATGTGACAAGTTAGGAGCGAAAATACCAAAAAAGTCCAAAAATGGCCTAAAATGTCAAGTATTTGCGTAAAATGGTCTTGTGTCGTT
>SNQN01010785.1:0-12131 GCA_008642245.1 Bassia scoparia | reverse complement strand
AAAATCCCAAAGATACGACTCCGAAAGATGCGACAATCGTGGGACTTTTGATGTTGAAAGTGATTTTCTCTTGTGGATTGAATTTGAATTAGAGAGATTTTTGAGAGCTTTGAATTGCACTTTCGATACTGATTTTGTTGATTGAAGTTGATTATTTTATTGATGTTCAATAAGCACCGAGAGCATGTATTATGATGAGGATTCATTGGCTATTCTGGAAAATTATCCTATTGATCTGGAAATTAAACAATTATCAGGATAATTCTTCGAGTGGTTACATATCTTGAAGGAGATTTCGTGCAAAGGAAGGATTTACTCGACATTGGGATTAATTGAAGGATAAAGCATTCTGGAAATATCTAGTTGTTAGATTAATTATTTTTATCTTATTGGGCGAATTATTATAGATTAGATTAAGTTGTTAGGATATTTATTAGTTTGTTAGGATATTTATTAATTAGTTAGGATATTTGTTAATTATGATATATTCTGATTAGATTAGAAAATATCTAGGGTTTGTTATTTCCGTGTGGATTAGATTAGGTCGGTTAGAGTAGTTTAATTCGTGTGATTAGATATTTAGGATAAGGTTAGTTAGGATATTTTTGGATAAGTTCATATCTTTTCATAAATATCTTAATTATTTTTTTAGATATTAATTTGTAATTATAAATAGGTTCGAATTCTTCAATAAAAATTCAGATTATTTGTGTTAAAAATTCTTTGTTAATTCAGAGAAAACCTTGTGAGTTTTGTGGTTGTCCGGAAATTCACTTGATTAGCTACTAGGTCGGTTGTTCCTTTTAGGGGCTGGTTTCACTTAGTAGTTAAGAATCCTTCCAGAGTCCTTTAAAGATTCGAAGTTATTTTTAGTTTTCAAACACTATCAAACACTAGTTCACTCGTTTCTTGGATTTTTGAGGATTCTTTCCTTTAAAATCCACATCAATTTATAGGCGTTTTGGGGAAGGAACAGATAGCAAAGACTAAWTCTATCTATCTTTTTTCTGATATCTTTAGGAATTTTTGCATCTATCTTTTGGATCTAATCTGTTCTCCGAATTAACCTTTATTCACTTTTGGATAAACTTAGTGGACATGATTAATCTTCTAGAATATTTTGGGTCATTCCCGAATTGTCTGGATTAATCTAAGAATTTCTGAATTTATTTATTTTTGAAAATCATTTTAAAAAACTTGTGAAAATCATATAAAATCAAAMAAAAATCAGAAAAGTGWTCTAAAAATACTGGCGAACTCAGAAAAATGAYAAGCACAAAATTAAAAATGTAAATTTGATAAATAAACTATAAAAATATTCTAAAAAATCTTTAAAATAGCTAGAATAGAAAAAAAGCTTGAAATCCTAAAAAGCCTATAAATAGAAAATAATCAAAATAAATAAAAATAAATACTTTCCGCCTATTAATTGACTCTCGGTGTTTGATTTCAAACTCAACTTTAGTTTCACTTGTGCAAATGGATTTTGTCACAACTTTCGGAATCAAATCTAGTTCAAAATTTTGTCGCAACTTTTGGAATCAAATCTAGTTTAAAATGTCATACTTTTCCCTGATCGACTATTCAATTTGGGGAGACATTTTTGGGTGTCTAAAGCTGGGTTTCTCCACTAAACCCCACCAATACTCTCTGGTTATTGAAAATGTCAGCTTCTTGCAATACCATTTCTAGGACTGCTTTCTTGAAAATGATGTTGGCGAAACTCCCATTGTCTTCCAAAACTTGCTTCATTCATGTAYAAATTGCTCACATAGAGAGATATGACCAGGCTATCATGGTTCTCGGCTCCTTCTGTGTCATTCCCACRGTAAGTGATAGGCATTTATTGCAGCTTATTCTCCTGAATGGAAAAAGGACCTAGAGAGGCAATATGGTTAATGGTATCGCATTTGGCGAATCTCTTGGCAGCAGAATATGTGAGGCCACAGATCTTGGATCCGCCGCATTTTTGGATGGATCACCTTAGCATTAGCTAGGGGAGGTGGTGGACCACCTAGCTCAACTCTTTTTCGGCTACAAGGCTTCTTTCCCTTTCTTGTACAACAGATGGTCGAGAAGACCCTTCTTCAATTGCAAAGCGACCTCTTTCTTTATTGCATTGCACTCTTCTGTCAAATGGCCATAGTCGTTGTGGTATCTACACCACATGGACTTATTCTTCACCTCATCATGGAATTTCGACTTCTTTTGCCACCTGACACCTCGGCCAATCTCRTTTAGTGCATCTACGACTCCTGCTTCGAAAATGTTAAAGCAGTACGTGGACAGATCTGGATACTCCTGGTAGCTAGCTGCGGAACCTGTATCCAGCATATCAGAGGAAATACTTTGTACCTGGTTACAGGTCGAGGATGCATAATCTCTCTTCTGGTAGAGCTAGRGCCTTCAATTCCCACATGAGCTATCMGGTRCGGGATCAACCTTGTCACCATATCTGGCTGCCTCATCTTCTTCGACTCGCACTTCAGCTAGCGCCTAGTCTGCACTTCATCAAAAGTTTTGCAATGGATTATTAAGGTTAGTTGCAAAAATATAACGAGAATTATTGGCTACCCCTCTATGGAATGGACTCGATGGCGGTGGGCCAGATCTGGTTCGGAATGCAAATCATCTTCTCCTTGGTGAACTATCTAAGTAGTCTCTTAAGGCTTCTCTCCGAGTCTCTGGGTAACCTGGATAGGTCACTAGAATACATCTCTTCTTCCAAGCAAGGTCCTGTTACTAGCGAACTATTGGTAGAATTGTGTAGAACTTGTTACCAAAACCAGAGAAAATTGGCAATAGAAGCGTCTTCATGCTTATCAACCATTGCAACACGGGACCGTGCACAAGGTAGCTCAAAGGACTTGCACATTGTGACCAGCCATCTAGCCAAAGCGGTATGGACATCCTGCCACATTCTCTGCTTATATTCAGCTTCTTCGGGATCCTGATTCGAGTGAGCTTATAACACCACAAGTGTCTCTCCAAATTGAATAGTCGATAAGAAAAAGTACGACATTCCGAAAGTTGCGACAAATAACATAAACCACATGGTCCACATGTATTTACACAAGTCGAATTAAGATTTGAGTTTGAAATCATATGCCGAAGCACCAATATATAGGCAGAAAAGTATTTTTTTTATTTTAATCTATAATCTATTTTTAGGATTTTTTTTTATTTTAGATTTTTTAGAATATGTTGTTATAGTATATTCGATATTTTCCACTTTTCATTTTGTTCTTCTCATTTTTTTTAGTTCYCCAATGTTTTTAAATTATTTTTCTAATTTGACTTTGATTTTCTATGATTTTTACAAGTTTTACAAAATGATTTTCGAAAATAACTGAATTCAGAAATTCGTGGATAAATTCAGAAAATTCGYGAATTATCCGAAATATTCTAAAGAAATTAATTTTTTCCACCAAGTTTATTCTAAGGTGGAAAAAGGTTAATTCGGATGGCAGTTATATGCAAAAACACGGATATTAAGTCCCGAACGAAAAGATAGATAACAAGTTGGAATCGTATATACGATTGGTTGATGTGGCAACCGTATATATGGTCACCATGARTGTATATACGGTCATSTACACCGTATATACGGTTCCATCGTACATATGATTCTTCCTTTTATGTTTCTTTCTCCTTCCAAACGCCTATAAATACATGCTCTCGGTGATTACTCGAACATCAACGAATATCATCACACGAAGTGCAATTCAAAGCTCTCAAAAGTCTTTCAGTAGTCTCTCTCATTCAAAATCAATTCACAAACACAAACCACTTTCAAAAACAAAAGTTCCTCGAATTCATCGCATCGGAGGCGTATCTTTGCGGACTTAGGTACAAATTCTGAGGTTAGCTATTCAATCCAACTATCTCTCTTCTCTTGTTAATTATTAATTTTGATTAATATAATACATTGAATTTCGTTTTGCTTTAAGTTTTCAATAATCTAAACTCAATCGTTTTCATTCGCTTTCGACTTATCGCAATCGTTTTGATTATTATTGTCAATGCTAACGATTTTCWTTGTTGTGATATGCGATTCAATTGGAAGCAAAGCTTTGATACTAACCTTTGTTTTCTTTTGTGTTGATAGCGATACAAGGTAACTTGATTTGTATATATTTAAATTTTTATTTCTATATATATTATTCTTGATCTTTGCGCCTATGACTCTTTTGATTGRTTAATCAAGARCGGAATTTGCTTAAATCACATTAAATTCAGATTAATTATGCACGAATGAATTTTAAGCACCTTATTAATTTGATTAATTCGAAGTGGTAACAATCGTTAGGATAGGTAGGGAAGCATGCTTACTAGAAATCAACTCTTTGTATTATTTTAGTGCGCTTTCTAAGATCAAATCGATAGGCTCTTTTGAATTGAATGATTAAGATTTATGGAACTATAATGAGATTGAGTAGAGGCTGCTACATGAAGTAGTTTTAGAGAGAGATACCATTGCTCCCCTTTCCCTTATGTAATTTAGATTTGTAATGAATAATGTTATTTACATTTGTAGGTTTACTTGGCATTTGAGATAGTTTAGACTATAAACACAAAGTACTTTGATAATTAAACAGGAAAACACATACATGTTAGCACTTGTCTAAAACGGAAAACGTCTGTAGTTAATTAGTTATGCCGTGAATAGCAGAGTTAGCAGTATCAGATTAGAATACCAACAAAAGTCCAAGACATGCACCCAAATGAACATATTCGAAGGTGCGCTAACCTCATAAATTGTGCAATAATTAATGCACTTCCAATATAGTTACATTTCAGATTCATGAATGAATCAAAAAGGTAATGTTCGTTTGCTAATACAGTAGCCTAGTAGGCTAGTACCATACGCTCAACTCTCAAGTCTCTAACGAACACACTCTTAGTTTATCATGTCTGCAGCTTAGTCTATTTCCCATTGGCTATTTGGCTATCACAAACATCAAATTAGCAAGGATAATGGCAGGCACYCCCACATATGTTTAGAGTTTTTAAATTGGCAATTTTGCAACCTAATCATTGCATGTACGCTCGATCTGATCTCAAGTCTGAAATCAATGAAAAATCCTTGGATGTTCAATTCACGTGGATCGGAGTGCTTGATCATTCGCGAAGAAGCCTCTTTCGAGCACCCAATCCTCGATCATAACCTGAGAGTTAACTGGCTGATCAGTAGGCACAAAATGTCCTGCACCCAATACTACAGCATGAGTCAAACTSCCATATTTCTGTACATAACCAGCAACTTCTTCCTTCACCTTCCAAACTTTCCTTTCTGAAGCTTGAAATTCCTCAATTCCTTCCCACTCCAACTCCTTCATATAAGCCTCAACCGACACAACCCCGTCTCTCAAATCCCTTTGTCCCTGATACAACAAAACRTTACTTCTCTTCGCCAAAAGCAGTTCAACCATATACTTGACACTCTTCATTATATCTTCATGCATGATCGCGCTCACTACATCACTACATTCCTCCCAATCCATCGATTCCGCCTTCACCCCTAGCGCCTTCTTCACCTCCGGTTGCCTTAAAAATTGCGCTACTAAATCCGCCTCATAGGGTATCTTCCTTGCCATGTCGTACAAAGTTGCTAATCCTGTCATGTTTTGCAACATACGCATCACTTCATTCCTTGCATCAGTTGCATCACCCCATTTTTTCTCCTTCACTAAATTCACCACCACCCTTTGAGTTTCTTCTAATTCATTCTTTTGCTTCAGACTAACCAACCCACTAAAATAAGCATTCAAACCATGTGTTGCTACCTGGGTTATCGGGTCGGTTAACCCGTTCCCAATCGCAACCCCACCCAAATTCACCCTCTCACCTTCCCCTACTCGACCGTTTTTCCTCACTATGTAAGACCCGATTGCAGGACAATATTTACCTGCATAACTTTCGCCCGTTATATAAACGGGTCTTGACCCGAATAACGGTTTGTCCAACGCAATAAAAGCTTTGATGGCAAGATAAAGGTGTTTTGCAACAGCATTCTGATCCCTTGGAATTTCTTGCTGAGATGCAGCAATACTGAACCCGGTTCCAATCGGATTATCCATGAACAAGAGGCCAAATATGCGATTCCATGACCCATTATTTCGCTCAAGCTGAATACGATGGTTGATTCTCCAAGGGCCAAGTTCGTAGAAGTTTCCGACCATGGAAGAACAACCAGGACCTCCTTGAAGCCATATCAGAAGTGGGGTTTTAGAGAGGTTTGAATAGATGGGGTTTTGTGCTTCGTAAAACGCATAATAAATTGAGGACTTTGAAGTTGAATTCACTGACAAGTAGCCTGATTTAGTGGGCAGTGATTCTTGAGMAAATAATGGAAGTGACGAAGATATGACAGAAATTGATGAAAGGATGATGATGAAGATGACGAGAGTTGTGAAGAAGGATGGTGTTGTTTCCATTTGATTGTGTTTGTTTATTGTCTGGGAATTGGAAAATGGAGTTGAGTTTACTAATTATAATGGAGTTTGATTGACTTCGTTGTCATATCAATATCATGATTGTTGATCAAGATAATGAAAATGATAGGAACTACTCCGTAGAAAACATTCACGTGTTGAGGCGCATATAATGCGTTGCTGGTTGGTGGGACTGAGAGTATTCAACTTTTTTGCTTTGCTTTTTAAACTTTTTACTCTGCCTACATTATTGAAGTCCCGATATATCAAAGCATATTCCTTTGCTTGCCTTTTTGAACCTTTTTTTATATATTATATATATGGGTTTTTTGTCACTAACCATCTTTTATAAGTTCACGTTTGTCACAAACCATCTTTTCTAAACGAAATTGTCACAAACCATCCTTTGTGACACAAGTGATTGTTGACCACCACCTTAATGCCGAACTCCGGCGTTGACTGGCACGTGGTGCTCACGTGCTTCATTAAATCTATTTTTTTTTATCATTATTTCCGTCTCAATTGTTGGATTTTCCGCCGATATTGGGTACTTACTAGGCGACGATGTTGATCACGGTAACGCGTCGCCCCATGGCAATTGTTGCGTTTGTTATCGGGTTTTGGTTGTTGGATGTCGCCAATAATACTACTRAAGGCCCTTGCAGAGCTCTCCTTGCTGATCTTACTGGTATGTAACCTCAACTCAAATTGCAACGAATTTTTGTCCTTTTTTTATTTTGAATTTTAATATCTTCATTTCTCTGGTATTTCTTGTAATTATCAGCAAAATTGAGGGGTAAAAATTGCTGTAAATTTCTGAAAACATCCTTTTAAAATTTAAATAAATATTCAAAATTTATGATAAAGATCGTTACTTTCACCCAAAATTGTAAACCCCATTTGATTTACAAGGGTTTTGATTTGATTTTAAGAGGAAGAAGAACAAAAACGGGAAAGTTTGAGAGAGAGGAGTGGAACATTAAATGAAAAAAATAATAATTTAATGAAGCACGTGAGCACCACGTGTCGGTCAATGCCGGAGTCCGACATTAAGGTGGTGGTCAACAACCACTTGTGTCACAAAAGATGGTTTGTGATAATTTCGTTTAGAAAAGATGGTTTGTGACAAACTCACCCTTATAAAAGATGGTTAGTGACAAAAAACCCTATATATATATATATATATATATATATATATATATATATATATAATCCTAAAAGGTTTGAAATATTGTTAGCGAAAAGATTGTTATGAGATGGGTTTGTGTGAAAATAATGTGCACAAGTTCAAATATTAAGGTTTAAAGTATTGTGGATGTCCCAACATTTTAAAAAGAGATTTTTTTCCCCGTATATCTTTGAGTATTAGTCTAAAGGAAGAATAAACAATAAACAATAAACAATCAAATATTATTAAAAGATGTTCTAATATATGTCAATGTGCCATGTGTAACTTTTATTCACCGTAAATGCACCATGTGTRCCTTTTAATTATTTACCATAATTGCGCCATGTATTCAAATTGTGTCATTTGTGCGCTATGTCATTAGCTCCTACATCCACTTATAATCTTTAAAAAAAATTCATTTATAAGATTCGATCTCTCGACTCCCATGTTGATATAAATATACCTTCACCAACTCAATCAATTATTATTGTTATGTTATATATCACTTCTTTAAATATATATTGTTAGAGTGTTGTTCACATTTTTAATGTCAAAATTTAATGTCACATGACACAATACCCTAATCTTGATTTTGAGTGTACGTCCTATCAATCTCAATATTTTAATATAGGTTATTCCTTTTTAAAACTTATGGCGATCTATTAGCGAAATTAGATATGGTATTCATCCTACAACAAAGATGGGTTCAACCAAACATGCATAAGCTCAAAACGCATGGGACAAAGATGAAGAGAAAAACCCAAGTGTAGAAAAACAAAAGAAAGAAGCACAACAACCAAGACTAAATGTTGACATTCAAAATTTTCCAACGAGTTACTTCCCAGCCCATTCACTTTTTTACCCTCGAAAATTTGCAACACCAATTTGCGTGCATGYGACTCAATTGCTCAAATAAATTATAACTCTAGCRGTGCTTCTATTACATTTGTTTACAAAATAAGGTAAAATAAAAATGCACTTAACGAACTTTGAACAAAAACCACGGATATGCAAAATTAAATGTACCTCTCCCCTATATTTTAAAGTACAGTAGTAATTTTCGTGTGTATTTGGAACAAGTTAATCAATTTAAAATTTCATTTTCACTCATTAATTTATAATTTTTTAGGGGTTTCCTCAACGTGTCTACTTACTTTCACCCATCTTATGAAACTTATTTATGTGAGCAATGTATGATAATTGAATTACATATGAAGTATTTGATTACTTTTTTTTAAAAAAAAGAAAAGAAATCTTTACATAGCATACTTTCTGATTTAAGGTGAGCTTTTAGCTCAAATATACAATACATAATACTTCAATTAGAGTTTCTATATACATGTAAGGAAACACAATAACAAGACTACGAAAAATACATGAGTAGAAAACCAATACAAATTTAACATAAGAACATCTTTGGACCCGGAGCAACGCCCGGGCCAAAAAACTAGTAAAGAATAAAAACAAGGGGCTTTCTCTCTAGAGAGGTTTCCACCGTCTCTCGCTAGGAGGGTGTTTTTCTTCTCTTTCAAGGCCTTTTCCATCGTTTTTCACCGCCTCCCCTTTCAATCTTTGTTCGTCCTTTCACCTTCTCTCTTCTTCGGTTTTGATATTTTTACACGTTTGTCGCACCTCCCTTCCCTCTCCTCTRGTTGCTCCTTCTTAGTACGGGGGGCCGCTGGGCTTGGGGTTGGGTTTTAACCCTCCCTCATGGTTGGCGAGCGACCCTCAATAATTGGTATCTTTGAAGTTAGGAGGATGGCTGGATGGTGTTTTTCAATCTTTTGGGCTTGTTACTGATTAAAAATAGTTATTTGACTTCGTTAATCGACAAAATGATAAATTAACCAAGAGTTTGACTAGTGATGTTTAATTGGCGACAACCAGTAAGAATACCGATCAAAGAAAACTGGTGATACTTAGTGCTTCTCACATAATTCAGTCCAGCGATAGAAGGAATTATGGTAGAGGTGGACCATTTGGAAATAACTCAACAAAAAGAGGCTCATGAAGCATCAAGTGACAGAGGAGACTTGGAGGGAAAGCACGAGGATTCAAATATTAAAGAAAGAGCGCCAAGAAACCGTCAAAGGACTAATTATTATTATCAGATTCAACAAAATGGATTTCAAAACTGCCTTTTGAATTGGTTATTTGGAAGAGGATGTGTATCACACAACCACAATGTTTTGAAGATCCTTAAAATCCAAATAAGGTATGTAAGTTTCAAAAGTACATTTATGATTTGAAGCAAACATTTAGAGTTGGAAACTTCAATTTGATGAGGCTGTCAAATAGTTTGGTTCTCTCATATAAAAGAAGAATGAGCATGAGTGTCTTAGAAAACTAGTGGGAGCAGTGTGATCTATTANCTTTGAACAAAAACCACGGATATGCAAAATTAAATGTACCTCTCCCCTATATTTTAAAGTACAGTAGTAATTTTCGTGTGTATTTGGAACAAGTTAATCAATTTAAAATTTCATTTTCACTCATTAATTTATAATTTTTTAGGGGTTTCCTCAACGTGTCTACTTACTTTCACCCATCTTATGAAACTTATTTATGTGAGCAATGTATGATAATTGAATTACATATGAAGTATTTGATTACTTTTTTTTAAAAAAAAGAAAAGAAATCTTTACATAGCATACTTTCTGATTTAAGGTGAGCTTTTAGCTCAAATATACAATACATAATACTTCAATTAGAGTTTCTATATACATGTAAGGAAACACAATAACAAGACTACGAAAAATACATGAGTAGAAAACCAATACAAATTTAACATAAGAACATCTTTGGACCCGGAGCAACGCCCGGGCCAAAAAACTAGTAAAGAATAAAAACAAGGGGCTTTCTCTCTAGAGAGGTTTCCACCGTCTCTCGCTAGGAGGGTGTTTTTCTTCTCTTTCAAGGCCTTTTCCATCGTTTTTCACCGCCTCCCCTTTCAATCTTTGTTCGTCCTTTCACCTTCTCTCTTCTTCGGTTTTGATATTTTTACACGTTTGTCGCACCTCCCTTCCCTCTCCTCTRGTTGCTCCTTCTTAGTACGGGGGGCCGCTGGGCTTGGGGTTGGGTTTTAACCCTCCCTCATGGTTGGCGAGCGACCCTCAATAATTGGTATCTTTGAAGTTAGGAGGATGGCTGGATGGTGTTTTTCAATCTTTTGGGCTTGTTACTGATTAAAAATAGTTATTTGACTTCGTTAATCGACAAAATGATAAATTAACCAAGAGTTTGACTAGTGATGTTTAATTGGCGACAACCAGTAAGAATACCGATCAAAGAAAACTGGTGATACTTAGTGCTTCTCACATAATTCAGTCCAGCGATAGAAGGAATTATGGTAGAGGTGGACCATTTGGAAATAACTCAACAAAAAGAGGCTCATGAAGCATCAAGTGACAGAGGAGACTTGGAGGGAAAGCACGAGGATTCAAATATTAAAGAAAGAGCGCCAAGAAACCGTCAAAGGACTAATTATTATTATCAGATTCAACAAAATGGATTTCAAAACTGCCTTTTGAATTGGTTATTTGGAAGAGGATGTGTATCACACAACCACAATGTTTTGAAGATCCTTAAAATCCAAATAAGGTATGTAAGTTTCAAAAGTACATTTATGATTTGAAGCAAACATTTAGAGTTGGAAACTTCAATTTGATGAGGCTGTCAAATAGTTTGGTTCTCTCATATAAAAGAAGAATGAGCATGAGTGTCTTAGAAAACTAGTGGGAGCAGTGTGATCTATTAYTCTTGTACGAGTCATGTACGAGTCATGWACAAGTCATGCATGTAACACTCTCATATAGCAAGTGGTCATTCCTTAGGTGTCGTAATGGTTGTAACTAGAATCGTTTAGGCTTTACGTCTTTTTGCATCGCACAATTGTAAACGAGCGCCAAAACTCATGATTCGCCTTAAAAAAAATCAAAAAAATATTATAAAAATTCAAAAAACAAAATTCGGACAAAAAAAAGGGGCCGAATAAAAAAAAATTAGCAAAAAAATTGAAATTAAATAAAGGCGAAAAACGAATTTTGGCGTTCTTCCATTTTCATTTTTGAGTCAAGTCTATAGGCAAGGAATGATCACTATTAGGCCATGAATTGAGTCTAGTCAAGGAAGCAAGTCATGCACAATTTTCTAAAAGTTTATTTATTACACTCTCAAGCAMGATAGAGTCATCTACACGACAACTTCGTAGGTCGGCAAGGCTACTTTGTGAGGAACCGCCGGTCCCTATTCCTTTGCCCAAAAGGATCGTTTAGCACTCCAAGTCTAAGTCCTCCATTCCCTCAAAACCACAAATGGGTAAAGACAACAACACCACCATTGGTGGAATGCGAGCAACCATTGAGGCCTTGGAAACCCAACTTGCAGCACTTGAGCAAGCCAAATCATCCATGGTTACCCCTAAAGACCTTGAAAAGATGGTCCTAAACACAACAAACAAGAATGCCTACTTTGAAGCACCTAAACTCGAGGATATCCCCCGAGAGGTTTTCTGCAATAGTTTTGTCAAA
>SNQN01010784.1:4656-20848 GCA_008642245.1 Bassia scoparia | reverse complement strand
AAAAAAACATTTTTCTTGAATTTGTAATGTTATTTGCATTAATATAAGGCGACACAATCGCCTAGTTTTCGACAATATCCAATACCCATTTAGTAGCTCATCGAAACTCAGCTAGCCGTCCGCCCCAATGGCAACGCACTCACATTCATTTGTAGCATCCCTAACACAAAATATTGCCACCTAACACACAATCTTATTGTTTAATTTATTGGTTATTATACTATAGGGTCAGTTTAACTTATTTTTACTTTTTTAAAAAAAAAAATTCAAATAAAAAAATAAGTTCAGATTAAAAAAATAAGTATAGTTAAAAAAAATGAGTTGAAAAGAACAAACTTATTATTATTCTCTATCACAAAACAACTTTAAAAAATATAAGATAAGTTCAGTTCGAGTAAAAAAAGTTTTGATCAGGAAAAAAGTTCTGATAAAAAAGGGTTTAAATGAGTTCAAATAAGTTCAGTTCATAAGTTCACATAAAATACGTTCAGATAAGTAAAAATAAGGTGAATAGAACAAACCCAAAGAAGTTCATATAAAAAAAATAAATTAAGTAAAGTAAAAATAAGCTGAACATAATAGACTCATACTCCTTATGTACTCCTCCGTTTCATTTTGTTTTTTTTTTTACATTTGTAGAATTGCACATCAATTAAGGGAAAGTAATATATGGATAAATTATGTTAGTATTTCTTGGAAATTATATTATTCTTTTAATTTGTTTGAGATGTGTGCAGTAAAATTAAAGTAAATATTTTTTTTAAAAAATGAATGGATGAGATAAGTTTAAAATGACGAGGAAATAAGTAAGGGATAATACTCCGTATGAGATATTTTAGGGTAAAAGTAACATTAATCGGTAAAAAAAGTAAAGTATGAAAAAGAAAATGTAAAGAATAAAGGGAACACTAAAAAAATGTAAAAAACAAACTGAAACAGAGGGAGTATCACTTAGAGTATGTTTACTTTAGCTTATTTTCAGTTCAGCTCAGCTCAGTTCTGTTGATTTCAGTTAATGTAAACGGACCCTTATACTCATGACTATGTTTAAGAAATAAATACATTACTGAAAATAGAAAATATTGTGGAATTCATAACAAAATCACGCGTCGATTAATGTAATTAATGTTAAATAATTTTTATTTAGATTCTTATACTTCGTATTAGGCAGGGTCGTGAGTTCTTTTCAACTTAATTAATTTGTAATTACATAAACTGATAAACTTATCAACATTTATCTTTATTTTATTCAATAAGTATTAAAAATAAGTTGGAGAGAATACAACATATATTTTACATTTTCCTTAACCTAATTAATGACATTTTAAATTTAACGAGTTGCTAAAAGAACAAACATTTGCTATCAAAAAAAGGAACAATCATTTGCTTGGAATATTTACTTTATCAACGATTTAACAACTTTTCCCCACTTTTTCGTATAATGCTCTTACTTTATCTACTCCTTTAAAATATTGATAAGACTGGTATATATGCTCGATTTTTTGCAACTATTTTGGGTAATTTCAGAGTATTATGACCCTTTCCTTTTTTCCATTACTAGTTTRGAAAATATCACAAATTATTATTTTAATAAATTGATATGTAAATATCTTGATGACCTTCGAATATATTTGACTCTTTCTAATGGCGGCAGTTTTGGTATGGAAAATTTTTCTTATCCATGATTTCTTAATTCTTCTTTGAACACTCAATGAATCAATTGTCTTTAACTCTTTATCCCATAGGATTTTTTCTTCCTCTATCGATTTATTTATCCATAGGGATTTTTCATTGCAWGTTTCTACCGTTATATCGAGGTATTTTTTACTAACATGATAAACTCGTTAATATTTTTTTGACACGCTAAGATAGACAAGTACATTTGTACTAGTCATATATCAAGAAATCAACACTAGGTAGAGGGGGATATTACCCCCGACATAATTTTTTTATGCTTAAAGAGAGAAAAACCTCATACAAAAACAAAATAAAACTAAGGGTTTCTTTTTTCAACTTACTTTTAATACTTATTGAATAAGATAAGTTCAAATAAGTACTAATAAGTATAATAATTATTACTTTTTTCCTCTCACAAATTAAGTTTAAATAAGTAGTATCAATAAGTTCAGATAAGATAAGTTCAAATAAGTACAAATATGTTGAAAAAGATAACTCTTAGACAAGAACTACTCTAATTAACTACTGACTGGGTCGTTACATAACTGAAATAATTGAAATTATATTTTAGAGAGGAGAGAATTTGAGTAAGATCTGAACTGAAAATAAGCTAAGTAAACAGGCCATTGGTCTCCAGTTGCCACGCATTACATCACCACCAACATACTTTTGAGGATAATGCAAGATGAGGATGAACCCAAGCTTATTGGGAGTGGAGTAGCTCCCATTGAGCTATCACCCATTGCTCATAACTCGTCAATTAAGTTACCAAAATTTAATAAGCAATGACGAGGAAAAAAAATCAAGGTTGTCAGTAAAAATCATTACTCCTTTGTTTTTGTAAACTCAACATTTATCTTAAATAGATGTCTAAAATTACTTGTAATTTTTATTATTTAAGATATGCTATGACACATTAACCATTACATCCTCAAATGGAAAAATACAATCTAGAATCACAATTATTATTCCTTTACTTTCAATGCACCACTTGAATATTTACTAATTTATAACTCAAAGTTCAAAGTAATAAAATCCTACTCGTAAACTTGCAATATGGTGAATTGTGTAAGTAAATTAAAAGAATGAAGTACTTCGTACTAGCAACATGTAGAAGATTGTTAACTTACTTGATTGAAATAAAACGTTGTCTCTTCTCAGTTTTGTGTTAATAAAAAAAAAATCCATTTTACTGGGAAGTCTTAGTCTACTATGTTCACCAAAAAATCCAACAAAACTTAGTGTACTTCTCTCGTTGTGTCACACCTCATATTAATTGTTACACTTCTTAAATTATAGACTTTAATCAACTTTCGTTCGTTTATACGGAGTCATAATTGTTACACTTCTTGAATTACAGATTTAAATCAAATTTGGCGAACAAATAGAAAGAAAAATAAACAAATTGATGGCTCATTAAAAAACGAGAAATGATCACATTCAATTTTAAAGATTTTCTCCTCAACTTTAGTTGCACTTGCAACCAAACAAGAGACTCATTCTCAGCACGAACTCATGAAGTCACATAAAACTTTGTCAAACATTAAACTTTGCCTCCTTTCTAATTAATTAATTAATTTCTCAAAAATGAGAATATTCAATGCACGAACTAAAAGAAAAATAAAAATAAAAWTAAAAATACAAACAATGAAACAAGTGGGAATAAAACGTTAACAAAATGGCATATGTCACCGTACATCCCAAACCACACTACACAGTAAACTCCATCACTCATCCTCACATCGCAACCGTCCAAAATCATTCATCATATKAATKGACCGTCCTCCTTTCGCCACGTATACAGAACAATCAAGTTGTCAGGAAATATGCACCACACGTTATCATACGTCATTAATTTAAAAATGGATAAAATCAACACTATCATTTCAACTAGCAATACAAATTTCATTTTTTTATTATTTTTGCGGCGCTAATTTAGAGGAGAGAGAAAAATAAAATAAAAATGTTATGAAAATGAAAAGAGAGCCTCAAATCTCTAAAATTTAGGAAAATAATAGCAAAAATAAGTGCGCAGAGGAGAGAGAAAGAAAATGGAGATCTGAAATTTAGTGAGAGAAAGAGAGAGAAAGAAAGGGGGGAAAAAGGGCAGCGGGCAGCAGCTTTGGGCAGCACCGGAGCTTCTGTTTCCGAGCGTCGATGTTCCACGCCGTCGCCGATCCGACGGCTGTGATTTGGAGTTGAGGACGAATGTTGATCAGATCTGAGTTGATAAGATTATTCCATCAAAATGACAACTTTTTATGATTTGATTTGATTTTTGATGGGAAAAGTGAAATGAAATGAAATGGTGATTCCAATTTCATCTCTTTGATCTGATTTCAAGCGCAAATTTGTCACCTTTTTTCATTTCTTCGATTATCAATTTTCTATATCACCCCCGCTCTCTTTCTCTCTCCTCCATTTTCAGCTGKTTTTGCTCTTCAGGTTTGTGTTTTTTCAAATAAAATCTTGTRAATTTTTGTATTCTAATCTTGAATGTGTGACCTTTATTCACTTTTTTAGCTTGCTAAGCTGATTATTATTTAAATTCGTTGAAATTAGCGAGTGTTGATGTTATTTTTATGTGCTTTAAGATCTTGGATTAGTGGGTTATTCAAGGGTTTYGATGTTTGTTTGAAAATCATTTTTTTGAGAAAGGGTTATTATTAATTGGATTGTTTCTTGCTATTGAATACTAGTATTTCRTGAGGAAATTTGTGAATTGGTCTAAAGAATAAAGGTCATAACTTTGCTGTTGATTAATTTATGTTTTCAACTTTATAAAATTGGGATATTTGTGAAAGGGTAAAGGGTGTTGCAGATCTGTTTTGAAAGATGCATAATAATATAATATATGTGTAATTTGTTTAACWGGTTGGTCATGTTGCAGATATGAGGGAGGTTAATTGATATTTAAGACCTAATATTGATTAAGTAAACTAACCAACAGAACCCTTTCTCTAAAAATAGATTTTTTCTGATTTTAGTTGGTTTTTTAAGAGCATGAGTAATAATGGTATAATTTGTTTGTACTTTAGCTGCTTTTTGAGTGTAAGCTGTCACAATTTCTCACCTATTTTGAAGTCTGCTTATTGTTGAATTTAAAGGTTTTGGTTTAATGTCATAATCAAACTACAAAAAACCCTTGTTTTATGACAACTATYGAATATGATGTTTCTTAAATAAGATGTCAATTTGACAATTAATTATTTTCAAGTTATTTAAAGTCATTAGGTGGATGTGTTGAAAACTTGAAAATTGAAATACCATACTTATCTAAAACAAGGTATCAACGACTTGTTTCAGGTTATCTAAACTTATTGATTAGGTGGATGCATTGAAAGACCAGATTAGTGCACAACAAGATGTCCTTCAAGGGCATTGTAAGGGAGTTAAAGGAGATGAAAGAGGGCATTGGAAACCTGTCGAGGCGAGGCGGGGAAGGGGGGAGGCATTGGCGGGGGAGAACGAGGTCTCATATCGCACCTGATCAAGCAGCACCCTGTAACGACGAAGTTGAGCAAGGCCGGTGGGCGAACCTGCCATCCGAATTGCTTTTGGATATAATTAGGAGAGTTGAAACTAGTGAAACAGCATGGCCGGCAAGGAGTGTTGTAGTTTTCTGTGCTGCTGTTTGTAGATCGTGGCGAGATGTTACTAAGGAAATTGTTCAGACTCCAGAACAATGTGGAAGACTCACTTTTCCAATCTCCTTGAAGCAGGTAGATCTGGGTTCTTATATTGTTTCACTACTTGCTTCATATTTTAAGATTTTGACTTCTGATTATCAAATTATGTGGATTGATTGTAGCCTGGACCGCGGGATATGCCAATTCAATGTTTTATCAAGAGGGATAGGGCGACTTCCACTTTTCGCCTATACTATGGATTGACACCATGTAAGTCACGGGCTGGTTACCATTTGATGTGGTGGTGTTTCTTCTTGACTTGCACGTTTGAAGGCTATGGATTTAAGTTTACCTGTAACATTAGATTTTATTCAGAATCTAACAAGTGATTTGATGTGATAATGTTCCTAGAAAATTGTAGATGCCTTGGAGTGTTTTCTTATATGCTGTCCAGAATTAATGACTTTTTTWWAATTATTTTTTACAAAACTAATTTTTGAATATATTTCTTGTTTGCAGCTGTAGATGAGAATGATAAGTTATTATTGGCTGCAAGAAAGATCCGAAGAGCGACTAGCACGGATTTTGTATTATCTTTAGTTGCAGACGACTTCTCAAGAGCTAGCAATGCATATGTTGGAAAGCTAAGGCAAGCTTGCCCATCCTACTATCTGTCTATGACATTCCAAATTGTTTAAAGATGAAAATCTAACAGGAATTCTTTATTCCAGGTCAAATTTTCTGGGCACCAAGTTCACTGTGTATGACAGCCAACCCCCACAAGATGTTACAGTTAAAACAAACAGTCGATCAAGCCGCAGATTTCATTCTAAGCAGGTCTCTCCTAGAGTGTCTGCATACAATTACAGCATAGCAACCATCTCCTATGAGCTTAGTGTCCTCCGCACCCGTGGACCCAGAAGATTGCATTGTGTCATGCACTCAATTCCTCTAGCTTCCATTCAGGAGGGAGGCTCTGCACCAACGCCACATTCGTTTCCTCAATCATTTGATGATCAATGTCCTTCACCAGGTTTGCAAGGCAAGGAGCAAGCCATCAATTTCAGCTCCACTAGTCTATCTGAGCCACCAACTACTTTCACAGAAGACAGACTTATCCTTAAAAACAAAGCTCCTAGATGGCATGAACAGTTGCAGTGTTGGTGCCTGAATTTTAGAGGCCGAGTAACGGTTGCCTCTGTCAAAAATTTTCAACTCGTGGCAGCTATTGAGCCACACCACAATATCCCTGCTGCTGAGCAAGATCAAGTATTATTACAATTTGGAAAGATAGGAAAAGATATCTTCACCATGGATTATCGRTACCCGCTCTCCGCTTTCCAAGCCTTTGCAATATGTCTTAGTAGCTTTGACACAAAACCAGCATGCGAATGATTTATAGGTCGTTTATATGAATTCCCTCACCCGGCTTAGCCTGTGAAATCATTTGATGTCGGGAATCTGTGTTGAAGGCCGTGAGAAATTGAGAACCACTAGGCTGATTACTGTAAAAGTTTAAATTGCTGAACTACATGAATGTAATGTATATTTAATGCGCCAATGGAATTAGGATATGTTGTACTTCATTTGGTTTCATTCAACTCGATAATGTTAACTTGTACTCGGCGCCTGAGATACTTGTGGTTCATGCAACCCCTTTTGGTTTGTCCTGTTTACCAACTTTGCAGAGTATGGCTAATGGCTAAATGCTGCTGGTAGTTTCCAAATTGTAAGATTTTAACTGCGAAATTAGTTTACATATCCTCCATCAATCCATTCAATTTTGAGTTGTAAMGCTACACAAGCTTCATTCATYGATGGAATTATGGAAAAAGATAGGCTACTGTAGAAAACAAATGGGTGTTGTGTACTGTCCGATTTTAATTAGAACAAATGCAAGTACTTCAGATAAATTAATGAAATCATAATTCATTCACCAAAATATATAGTTTTGCTAAAAGCATGTACCCATGTATAAATTGTATAGTGATAGAGGATCGGCAAGGGTAGAATGACTAGAATCAACAATTCATATGGACACCATCCCGTCGTTTCCTAGATACTTCATAATCGAGGTTACATTACATAACATATACAAATTTTTTTAGGGAATCTTATGTTTTCTACAACAGAGACTTTTTACAAGTTCCTAACCTGTAATTCTTGCAAATCATTGCCTAAACTAAAGACCAAAATCTTATCTAAAGAAGGAAGACGTCACACTAAAAAGACCAAAATCTTGCCCTAATGACTCGACTGGGTACATACAAAACACGCCAGCTGACCCAAATCGGGAGTGCTATATACATTCTTACACACTCGTACATACAAAATCACTACATCAGCAATGGATCAGCTAACAACTACGACTAGTTAGCGAGCAGCAAATTCACGAGTATGATGCTCCAGAACTACTTGCGTTTCCTAGCCCCCGAAAAGATGGTTCAGGTAGTAAAGCAAAGCAGAGCTATCCATATAGCCTTTGCAAAAGAGAATCACTTCTTTTTATAGAACCTCCGGAAGAAACCACCAGAACTTTTGGAAGACTTTTGGTGAGAGTTATCCACATTTTGAGCTTTGGCTACATCACCATTTGATTTAGGGACATCTAGCTCATGTTCTTCATACTTGATCTCCTTCAACTGCCGCAGCAATTCCTCTGCTATAAACTTTCCCTTCTCGCTTCCGTTGTTTGATACATCAACAAGAACAGGTATGCAACCCTCACGCAAAACTAAATGGCAATAATACTCATGTTGTAAGCACAAGGTGAGAAGAATATCAACAGCATGCTCCTGGTCCTTGCAGCTGCAATTCTCAAGCAGTTTGATGATTGCTGCAATGCAGCCTTCAGTCTCAACAACAGAATCCTTAGTATCTTTGAACTTACATAAATTCTCCATGATGCCTAAACAAATCCCAGCAACTGAAGAATCACCCAAGAAAGGAACCAATATAGGTACCCAATCTGAAGCAAATTTGCATGTAGAACTATCGAAACTAGATGAAAAATTATGAAGTATTTTTAGGGCTGACTCTTGAAACTCCCTTTTCTGGGTATTGAGTATTTTGAGAATTGAAGTAAGGCCACCATATGTAGCGAAATTGATAAAAGCAACTTGAGTGGACAATTCTTCCATTATGGCAAGCGTTTCTGCAGCAGCCTCTGTCTCAAGAGAAGAAGCCAAGAGAGTATAGACGTCCTCACTTAAAGCTTCTGGTTCCTTCCTGCAAAGAGTATAGAGAAGATAGAACATCATACATTCATAAAGGGCAAATTTACMATCTAAATAGTGGATTCCTTGAAAAAAAAACATAAAATAAGTTGCAATGTTGCAGAATTTAGTAAWTATAGACCCTGATCTAAAATTTAATGGAGAAATYAAAGATTATCATACAAATCACCAAGGTAAAATTACCTGCTAGATCGGAGAAAAGTTAAAAACAACTGGCTTCCAGACTTCTGAGCTTTGATATCACACTTGTCAAGAGCATTGCGCAGAAACCAAATTAGTGGATCAAGAAAATTCTCAGAGGAAACAAAAGCACAAGATGGATTGTAGTAGACCAAATAAGTATTTACATCTTGAACAGCTGAACACTGTGATTCCCACGAAAGACCCCTGACATTAGATAAGAACTGTGTCCTAATGTCCTCTATGCTATGGAAGAACTGAAATCTGGGGGAATCAACATCATCAGACTCTTTAATAGAACCAAAGCTGTTTTCGAGTTTAGCATGTGAGATACTATTGTAACTGTTATCAAGAGATCCAATGGATATGTTGCTCGTATCTATCCGAAGATCTATATCTTTCAAAGAACTTGCAGTGCTACGGAAGGAATTTGAAGAATTCTCCAGGGAACCATATKCTGAAGTGACTGTATTTGGATTGGAAAATTCAATGCCACGCTCCTTGGACCACTTTAAGATGAATTTCCTCATGCTAGTGTTGGGTATAATGGACTTATCAGYCAGCTTTTRCCCTGATTTCGGACATGTATCATGACCATCATCAAACCATTTTTGTATGCATGACCTTTCATACGTTTCACCAGTAGAAATGACAACAGGATCATACATCAACTTTGAAGATATAGGGCATTTAAACTCCTCGGGGACATCACGCCTGTGAAGTAYGCTGGCATGACTAATCTGAGAATTGAAGGTGGAAGATTTTCTGTCAGACTTCACAGAGGAATAAGCTTTATCACATTGAGTTGGAAAATTCTTTGTTTGTCCTGTCACAATAAGCTTATTATAGTTCTTCAGAAGATGCAAGAGGTATTTCAGAGTGTTCTTTTTTTTTGAATTCCTCTCATTCTCATCATCAAGGAGCCTCTTTATGCATCTTCTCTCAATCAAGAGCTCCTTTTGTGATGTGAGCTGGAGCATTGAAGCTGCAAACTGAAGCAACTCTARCTCAGAATTTCCAACTGACTCTATGGGAGACCCATCTTGCTGCAATATTGTCCGTAGTGCCTTGCCAGCCAATTCGTCACGAGTGTCCAAGTAGAATATTGCAGCATGAATATCAACTAGTATTTCAGATATCTGCCAAAAATGATGAACTATTAAAAAACTACTTTTGTCAAAGAATAAAATTATAGCATTAACTAGCCCGATAGAGCAAGGATTCAAGAAGGCTGAAGCAATTGGGTCGGGAAGTGGGAAAGGTAGTAAAGTATCATATGTTCTCAACAGGAGAGAGGGAGAGAGAGAGAGAGAGAGAGTGGATTTCAAGTAAAGAGCTAGAAGCCTCCAAAACAAACTTCTCTACAGGGGACAAAAAAAGGCCAGTAAGCCACATTAAACATGTACTCATCAACGCAACATCAACGAAATTAAGGGGAGGAAAAAAAAAAGAAGAAATACAAACAGTGATGAGTAAAAGAAACCAAGATAGTATGGCAGACCTCTAATGCCAATTCCACTGGGACCATACTTTGAAGTTGGCTCAAGCTTTGCTCGAAAAGATCTCGTGTTACCTCAAATCTTCTCTTTGCCACATCCCCTGTTATTGCCTGAAGTATATGAAATAAAAGATCATAAGTTTGATATGCACGAATAGCTATTATRATTTCTAAACACAAATTTCAGCTACAATGTTTTGCAGAGTATTCCCCAATGCATCATATAAACAGCGATAAATATAGAAAGTTTTGTATCATTATACTATATTAACATTAAGTTTGACAGAGGTATTATTGTACTGATGTCTGCTTTACATTGATTTACATACCATGTAAAGCTTACTAGATGTGCGGCAGTTTTGAACAAGTTCCCTGGCTCTCTCAACTGCTTTCTGTAACTGGACAAGTGATTGGATTCCTAGGGAGCACCGAGGTCGAGCTGCTTCAATATTTGAAACTATAGTTGAGATTTTATCAACAAGTTCCAGAAGTTGTGAGCACATAGAAAGATGGACCTGCATAATCAATGTTGGCAAGTTGATACTTCATACTTCCATATAGAAGTTTCTTGTAGGGAAAATGACAACTAAAAACAAATAAAAGAGTTTGAGTAGAGGAATGAGATTGCACATGGAGAGGCTCAACGTAATCAAGTACTAGCATAACAGCTAAGCTGATAGAAAAACAAAAATTACGGATATTTACCTTCATACCAACAGCATATGTTGGTGTTTCCTGCACTTCAGATACATCAGATCCCATCTACAAGAATCAAGACCTGGATTAAGAGTAGTAATAAGGAAAGATAACTTTAATCACAAAAGATTCTCAAAACACGACAAACAAATCTTTAATAGAAGTAGCATATTTTCTATGATCTAGTTTACAGACCCAAATAGCAAAAAAAAAAAAAAGGGTTCATATCAGAGAACCATGAATATCAGGACCCAAATACTGAAATACAAAGCTCTGTCTTGATTTTTTCAACACCATTTTTTAATCTTTTGCAAGTGTCAAGGAAGAAAATTGACAATGCTGCACATTACATCTYGTATATGTGAAGGATAAAGTTGACATGCAATCCATCTATATCCCAGATACAACGACTCAATGACATATTGACATGAGCGCCAATAGCACATTAACCTCTCATAACCAACAGTTTCCTTATGAGTGATGAACCAACCATAATACACTAATAGTCTAATACCGTACAAAGAAATGGAGCTCATTTTCAAGAAGCTCTTAGCAACCTTAACATCGACATGAGACCGAATTAATATTCCAACTATATAAAGCTAATAATAGTCTGGAGTATAATCTMATGCTGGTTTTAATACTCTCATTAACACCAAAGCACCATCATCTTAGGCTCCTAGCACAGTCACAGCGATGGCAGCAAGCTGGATCACATACTACTTCAACAGTGCAGCATGCCAGCACCCCATTCTGCAGCAATTAAGGCTTTGAATATTATTGTTGAATATATCTAAGAACGAGGCCAGCCCACTTTCTGGCGTTGCCAGAGGCAAATAACTCCAAAATCCCAACCTAAGCACCACATTTGACCTCGACGACTAGACTTGCCATTGTCAGGCTAGTCCAAGCCAAATTCAGCCCGATTAGGCTCAAGCTCAACAAAGAACAAGCCTGTCCTAGAGAACTCCTTTTAGCAAYCCAAGATTGATCAACCTAAGGACTTGTCCGCTCAAGTAACAGAATGCTAGTTTAGTAACTTAGCAAGGATGTTGACCTATGATAATTCTAACATATCAACCATTTTCATACACCAGGAGGCAAAGCAACAATCAGAAGACATGGAAATGACATTGTTTAAGCTTTGGCTTTACTACATCACTAAATAAAACAAAGACTTTCTCTACATCAATATAATTCAAAATTTAGGAATAAAGCAAGCAAGAAAACAAGCAAACCCAGTAATTCAGTATACATCTTTGATTGTAGAATCTAGTAATTATTGCAAAGTACATATTATAAATTATTTCAAATAGTAAAGGAGAGAATTCCATACCAGTCCACCAGATATATTCAAACGATTAGACAGCAACCCAGAAAATATATGGAAGTTTTTTTGTCGAATTTACTGGAAAAACAAGTTCTTTTCTTGCCTTATAAATCACACAATTTTGTTTCAATTGTCCAATCAGCAGTTCAACACCCCCAAATTAAACTTCACTCCTCAAAAATGACAAACAAAAAAAATTCAGAGTAACCCAATTCACWCATACATTAACCCACCTCAGAAATATGTTTTACACAATAAAAAGATGAAAATTTTGAGAACAATAATGATAAAACTTTTGGTGAAAAGAATGAAAAAATACAACACAAACACCGCAGGAAAAAATGACGAAGAACATTAGAGGAAAAGCATTTTGTACAATGAAGTATAATATGATTGTTAAAAACAGCATGATCAAGTTTCCTGAAGAAGGTGAGAAGAGATGACAAATAAACTTAAAAACATTACTTGCACTATAAAATGGAAATAATTAATTAATTAATAATTATGATCTCTAGAAAAGAAAAAAACTGACTATTCATTCAAAAATTCATATTCTGAAAATGGGCCGCCGCACAATATTGATCCTATCCAAAGGGAGAAGGACATCATGGGCAGTTTGCTTAAATACAAGTAAATTTAGTAATTGGTTACTAGTCTATTCAATGAGAAAATCCTTGAAAATATTTGCTTCACTCAATTATTACTTTTATTCACACTTGTTATAAAAAAAATTATGAATTAGTCAAGTCAATGCTTGTTTTTTGAAAGAAAAGTAGTTAGCATAAAGCCATAAAGACAAAAAGTTGCTTCTACTTTGTAGCTTACTTAATACACCTGGTCTAAGTGAAAGCTCATCATCGATAGTTAGGTGGTCAACTGGTCATTTGATTCAACCCAAGTGGAAAAATATGACTTGTGGTGGCACCTGGATACTCATCTTGTTTGAGGGATAGACTATAGAGACCACGCGAAACGGGAACCATTGAATAGGACTGGAAATACACTTTTTCGATCAAAATCAAGTATCTATAATAACTATAACTAATAAAATAAGGCATGCTTAAATATTGTTATACATCCACCTTATAGACTAAATAAAGATATCAGATTTTCATAAATTAATTAAAAAAAGACTAACCTTAAAGAAATTATTATTCGTGAACGCACGGGCTAATTTAACTGATGTAACAAAAAACAATTTCTAAAATGAAAACTAGCATTTTTGCCAAGGCGATGCTCGGGTTAATTAAATATAAAATTTCTTAAAAGAGATGTAGCCCTTTTAATTAGTTAAAATAACACGAAACTTATTAAATTTAATTGAATAGGTAACCAATGAATTGCATACTTAATGAAGAGTTAGATTGCATTTTTTTTGATGAGTAATATGCCCAAGACCTTATGTCTAATAATTTTTATATTTATTTTTGAGATATGCGCAAGAAAATAAGGCTATAAGCCTATATAGGAGTCAAGGAGAGCATGTGTCATACAAATTGTTTTCTAATATTGTGAAAAATATAAGATAAATATAACTTCTAATTTACTTATTAAATAGATGAATATTAGTTTTATATGAACAGTTAAAATCTAAAATAATAAATGGTTTAGATGGTAAATGTATGATCTTTCGTGTAGAAGTTTTAGGTCAAATCGATTCAATAAACATTATTTTTTTATTTGTTAATAATGATATTTGCGTACGGATATTTGTGCATAGGAAGAATGACACGACACACTTAAATACACATGTTTTTTGAAGAGTGCACGAAAAGGATCACATGGCATGTAATTAGCAAGAGAGTGACCATTGGCGTGTTCGACACTGTCAAACGCACCGCCTTTTAATTATATGTATAGATAGATTACATTGATGATTTTTATAAAAAAAAAATTGTCTATAAATCTCTTAAAGCAGATTTGGCATGTTTCTGTGATTGAATGAGCTGAATTGAATTGAAATGTTTTATAAGAGAAGGAAAATTAAAATTAGTAATCACAAATCGAACTTAATTAACGTATGTACCAGGAATTAAATCCAAAGAAGTAGAAACAATGCCTTTGTCTACGCAATCAAATGGTAATCGTTTTTTCAAAACTTCAATGTTCCCTGATTACTTCCTCTTGCATCAATTCAAGCAAATCCAAAAAACTCAATCGGTCCTATTTAGTTTATCTCAGCGATTGGCAAAAGTTGCAAATCTATGTACTACTTATTATTATTATGCCATTAAATTACACTATTACAAATCTCCAACATGATAGAATTTCTCAAACAATTATACACTCATAACCATTGGAAAAATGTTTTCTCTATATGCAAGTTAATTGAACGGATAAAGTATATTTAATATGAATTTTTTTCTTAAAAAAAAAACCCGACAAAAAAAAATTCAAGTCACTCTGAATATTAGGCTCTGTTCTTTGGACATTAATTAGGAGTTGAAATAAACTAACTAAACTTAAGGATTGAATGAACTGAATGAAATTTTATGAGAGAAGAATTTAGGTTAGGTAACTGAACTTATGTACCAAAAAATAAGTCAAAGAAACAAAGCTGAGTATTGGTCTCAATTATTAAGTTAAACTTTAATTGAGATATCCATCAATATAGAATATAAAACAACGAAATAAGAAGATTCAATACAAAGCAATATGATATCCAAGTCGAATAAGGAAATAAAAGAGAACCCGAACATTGGCAAATTAATTAAAGAGGCCAACAACTCAATAATACGCTTTCTGCATGCGTTCAGGCAGATGTGAACTCAACAGCACCAAGTACTCCAACGTACGCATTCATCAAAGTTGTCTCGAGTCTCAACTYRGGAATACTCCATTTTTACACTCTCGGCTCCTTTTTTTGGGGGTAAGACGCATGCCTATGATTTCCACACTCCTTTACGAAATTCGCATTTCATTTTTTTCTTTTGAAGTAAGAGGCTGTCCTTAAATTGGAGTGCAAATTTCCTAAAGGAGTGCGGAAATAAGTTTTCCAAGAGAAAAATGTTATTCTAATTTGCTATCGGCTTCTCAAAGTACACTATCATAAAGTTTTTGTCATTTATTATTCATATACTTTCAATGCATTTTCTGTCATTTCTCAAAGTATACTTTCAATGCATTTTTTGTAACATCTATATATTTAGTTATATATTTATAAAAATTATAATGATCACATATGAATTATCTAATCATTGATACGAATCAAACAAGATGTCACATCACCATATTTATTCTTATACATTATTAGTTATTTACAAGATTATCTTRACTTGTGAATAATTAAAAATACGAAGGTAGTACTTATATGATTTGCCTCTCAAGTGTATAGTTAGGGGAGGAGAAACTTTGTATAACCCCATATACCTAATAATTATACTCCCTAATATACTTTCGGTAGGCCACCTTAAAAACATAAAGAATCCCAAAAGAAGAACAAGATAAGAAAAGACTAATGAATTGTCACTTTGCTGAAATTGAATAACTTCTTGGCCTTTATTTCTACACACTTGCTATATGATGTAACCCCTTGCCCTAAATCAAAGGGAAACTTCAAATTTGGCACTTTCCTAGTTTCCTACACTTGTGGTGGGAGGGCTCTTAGGGTTTCTTTCAAAAGAGTGAATAATCAAGTGCATTATGCACCATAAACAATCTATTGGAATGAAAAAAAATTAGAAGCGCTCGTTTGTACCAAAATAAATAAATCAATCAAAATCAAAATAAATAAAAAAATCGGTCTTCTAAAGCATACACTAGTAGACCACATGAATCTTAAAACAAGACCCAAGAAGAGATAGTGAGAGTCAATTGACTCTTTGAATGATTCGAGGTCAAGGTCATAAAACTATGGAAAAAGCTAAAGGTGATCAAACAAGTCGGCCCGCGAGCTAGGCCCAATCCGTCCCGAAATTTTAGCGGACTTTGGACAAGAATTTTCGAC